>ML781019.1:821268-871347 GCA_009831015.1 Picea engelmannii | reverse complement strand
TTTTTTCTTTTTCTTTTTTTCTTTTTTAATTTGAATTTTGAATATATTTGTTTGAATTTGTTTTTTTCTTCATTTAAAAAAAAACATTATTTGTGAATATTTTCTCCGTTCTATTTATTTATTTTTTGATGTAAATTAAAAAAAATATATATTGTAAATAAATTTTCAAGTGTCCATTTGGGGTCCAATTTTGGATTGTTTATTTGCATAGGGATTGGTTGTCAAGGCCATAATTTCAATTAGGTCGTAAATAACTATAATTTCAATGTTTAGAAAAAACATTTTGTTTTATGTAACATCATTTTTTTATTTAGGTGTTGATTTTAAGGTTTGTCTGAGCCACTATATGAATTTTGAAGGCCATGCTTGAAAAATGTTGTAATTTTGACCCCGTTTGAAAAAAATGGTGTTACCAGTAGCACCACTTTTTGATTGGGGGGTTGATTTTCATGTTTGTTTATGCAAAAATATGGGTCTTTTGGGCCAGAGTTATCATTTTGAGGTCACAGTTCTCATTAAGTCGGTAACTTTGTTTAGACTCGTTGTTGGAACTGTCTTCTGCCTATAAATATCTTGTAGCAGAATTTCATTGTTTTTCATCTTTATTCAAAGACAAAATGACTCTACAATTTCCATATCAAAGAGTATATTCGTTATATATATCTTACAAAACTCCAAAGAGCGTTACTGTAGTCTAATACTACTTGATGGAATCAAGTGGCACAATATTTGTCTCTGGACATGATACCACTTGATGGCGACCTCTCGGTAAAAAACCCACAGTAATAAAGTTTTGTTTTCTCTGTTGGAAGCTTTAGCACTCGAGCTACTCAAAATCTTCATTCAGACCCTAAATCATCCTTTAACAGAATTCTAATTTTTTTTTATGCACCAGTCTGTAATCACTTATTTTGTTCAGGCACTAAGTCCCTGTCCTCCTATAACACACCCATGACGGGGCATAAATTTTTTCGTTCTCCTTAAATAATCAAAACCTCCACCCATGATCTCTAATTTGGAAATCAGGGGCCTATCCCCTTTTTCTTTGGTGACCATCACATATGACCACGGGCTATGACCAAATTCCAAGGCCACATGGGCCTATTCCTGCGCTTCAGAACTTTGGGCTTCGGTAGTTTTTGATTCATCACACGCCAATTCCTCCAAAATCCGAAGTTGCAAAGTTCTGAACTAGCACGAAGGGATCAATGGTCCCTACTCTCCCTCAATATCAATGACCCTCAATGACTTCGGGCCTCTGAGCTTCGGCGGAATTCGAAACACCTCCTCACAAAACCTCTGGAGTACTGATCCTCTGAAGTGGGAGATCTGATGACACCTGTCCTCAGCTGTCGGATGACTCAGATGAACACTGTCTCTCCGACATTCGGGATTTATTGTCCAACACATCCCATTTTCTCCCAGAGTGACTTCCTCTGAAATGGCAGATCTTTTGCCATGCGTCCCTTCCAATGGAGGACTGGAATAACTTCGGGACAACAGCCTTCAGAAATCCTTGTGCCTTCATACTTCGATCCTCATGGAGTGACTTCTCTATGAAGTGTAGGATCTGATGACACCTGTCTCTTTGTCTTGGGTGGCTCAGATCTACTTCGGTTCTTCGAATCTTCGGGGTTTTTGGCATTACTAAGCCTCTATTCTCCCGAAGCAGTTAACGTCGGACTAACTACCTCCTAGATCTGATAGTCGAGATGGCTCCCGGGAATCCTCATATATAAGGCCCATATTAACTTTGGGACTTCGAGACTTTAGGGATTTTACCTCCCTTACGACTAACTCGCTCAATTATATGAACTCGCGAAGTTCGAAGGACTCAAGGGGTTAAATCCCATGCTCTTTCCCGTGTCCAATGGTCACAACAGACCTTGGCTCTTCCCGAAAATATCTCATTCGTTCGTATTCCATACAAAGAAACCTTCCCTTTCGATACTTCAATCTCATTATCCTTCCTGAGATTTGTTAGCTCTAAAAGGCTTAAGATCTTTGCGCTCTTTCTCCTAAACTTAACACTTGGAAGAATTCTTCCACGCACCCCTTGCTCTCATTCATCAACTCTAGAACTTAAGTGGTTCCAGGCCTCTGCCCACCTCGTAGAGAGCCCGTTCCTACATGCACTACCTCTCCTGAGCTTAGCAGACTCCTTCCTTTAGGAGACTCAGAATGACTAGGAGTGTTGATATGCATACGTGAAACTATTCCCAAGCTCGACGAACTCACAGTTCATTGCTCTAACTAAGCCACCACAGGGCTCAAGCATTTATGAGTACAAGTCATGTCTGGACCATATAATTTCTTACTTGCCTAATTATACAATCAAGCAGAAATAAAAGGGATATAGTATAACCATTAAGAAATCATGCACATCCCTGAAAACTTTCTCAGTATATCTAATTACACAGTTATAGCTCAATTACACAGGGTAGGAGAATACTTATCTATTACAAGTTGCATCCAACTAACTGACTGTGGGTGTGTGCCCTTCCACCCAACCATAGTCTTAGAGGCATTCATTCTTATCACTCTAGCCACCCTCGTGCCAAGCCATGATATAACTAGGGAATTTATGCCATCCCCCAAAGAGACTCTCTCTGCCACAGCGACCCCGCGAGGTTTATCATATGCTTCCTCAACATCAAGCTCACGTTCGGGTTCTTCAATTCGTGTTATCTGCACTTCATTTTTGGTTCACGCATCTCCTTCTGATCTTGCGCTCTCATCTAGTGTCTCTTCTCTTACCATCCCCCTGTATGTATCTTACCTTACTTCTTTAGGAAGGTTTTTTCGACCTATCATGTTCCTTCTGTTAGAAAGAAGCTTGGGTCTGTAGATCTTTGTGGTACTTCGGGCTGACAACCCATGTTTCCATTCATGGGGGTGGTTGATTGTTCAACCACCAGTCCTTTCCTTCATTAACTGATTCTTTCCTCTAGAGATATCATGGCTCATACTTCAAGGTTTCACCCCCCAACAGTCAGTTATGGGCAATTTAACAATAATACATTTACATTGTCCACATGCCTTAGCATGGTAGTCCTATTTTATGATTAATTACAAGCTGGGGGAAACATGGGTGTTACAATCCCCTCCCCCTTAAAAAGGAACACCGTCCTCAGTGTTCTTTCTCGATAACACCTGTTATGAATTTCTCATTCAGTTGTTTTAGAAATCTTGATCATTCTTTCTCGGTCAAGTCCTTTTTCAGACCCTTAATCTTCATCATCTGCTTTCAATAATTCTTGGACAACAAGCACATTAAAAATAGTCTCATGCGAAAACATTTTACTATTGCATAAAATTTCTAGGAAAATTTTATAATCTAGCACAATAATTAACTGTGTAGTTTGTGGATTTGTATCCACATGGTTGTCTTGTTATCCAGGCTCATTGTTTTTCCTTGACATACCCATTGTGTGCATGATCCCATTAGTTTACATGAACTATCAAGTTCTCCTCTTCCTTGCGGTCACTCACCCTCCACGCCTAGGCTCAAGCATCCCCTTCTCTGCTATATAGTCCCTTGGGTGATCCATCTTGCCTTTCCAAGGTTTTCTCACACATGAAGAATTACAGAGACTTATCGAGCCTTACAGTCAAGGCGTCCCTCAGACTTTCTCTACCGAGGCATCCCTCCAGCTTGTGTTACCTCAACACAACATATTTTAGGCGATCATGGCTTACCACGAGGTTCTCATGGCTCAGCAGTAGCCATTTTTCATGCTTTTCATCTTGATAGCCTTCTGTCTCAAAAAAGGTTAGGGACGAAGGTTACTCTCCTTCTCCCGACTCAATCATAGATAGGGACGGAGGTTACTCTCCTTCTCCCGAGTTAGTCTCTATTTCCCGTGATCAGAACATACTCTTTTTCAGAGTTCTTCCTCGAACCCGAGAGCTCAGTCTCTCATCTCTGCACTCTTCATAGATTTTTTCCTTTCACCTATATCATAGGTATACAAAAATTCATGAGACATCATCATAAATTTTAAATTCAAAATTTTCTTGTAAATCTGTCACCTACATATTTCCAATTTGACATTTTGTTTTCATATTTGTTCCACACGGGAACCAGATTCATAATTATGGGACTTTCCTTCCCATAGAGGTTTGGCTCCACAGGAAATTGGTCTTCCTTATGGGCTTACAATGCTTCCATATCCACGACCCCTTTTCTTCCTGCACTTTCAACTTCAATCAGCCAAACAAATTGTTAGTTTCCCATGCACATATATTTTCATTGTACCTTTATAACGTCATCACAAACAATTCTTGAATGGTGCATGCTAATAGTCAAATCATTTTCTCAAAAAGGAAATACCATTCCTTGAAGTTTGGCTCAGCAGGAAATTGGTCTTCCTTATGGGCTTACAACACTTCCATATCCAAGACCCTTTTCCTCCTGCAATTTCAACATTCCTCAGCCAAACAAATTGTTATCTCTCATGCACATTATATTTTCAAAATCAGGCATACTAACAGTTCAAGTCATTTTCATCTATTCAAGGATATCTATTCAGCCTACCCAAAATTTTCAAAATGTAATTCAGATATTAATTGACTTGAATGAATGTGCCAACATTCATGGCCACATTCATACCCAATGCACCCTTGAATTGATTTCAAGTTTGTCACACTTTTTGATAGGTTCTTGACCATGGTGTTTTGGAATTTAACCAACCTTTTCATCATATGGCTTATTCATTTTCATTCATTCTTACAACAGGACCATACTTCCTGCCATAGGCTGATCATGATCCCAAAACAGTACACATGAAACTCAAAAGTTTCACATGAATGCCTTTAATCATTCCTCCTTCGTTAATAATCAGGGGGCCAACACTCATGGCCACCCAAATTTATTTTCCTTCAACACTTACATAATGTAAGTAAAACATTGGAAAATCCATTGTCTGCCATCTTATGCAACATGTGTTCCCTCAATGCATTTCATGCAACATGCTAACTATGAGAACTTTTTATTCCCATAGAACCAGTCCCTGCGACCACAGTCGAACATAGAGTTCCAAACTCTACCTTCCTTGACTAGCCTGGATGGACTCTATTTTCTCTCCACGTGATCGAGAGTTGTGACCTTAGCTCTATTATTTTCAGGAGCTACCCTTTCAGCTCCCGTGTCCGGGTGCTATGATCCTGGCTAAACCCCTTGTCTGCAATTCGATGGTGAAGATCTGTCTTTCCCCATATACAACTATTGCAAGGGATTGCGGAACCTCAACTAGATCACAATTTAATTCTCCTTCCAATATCCGCAATGGATACAGGTCGTCCGATCTTCGATCGGACCCCCAAACTAAAAAAAAAACTATATTGAGTTTAATTTACAGGTACAGGTCCTAACAATAGTTTGCATGCATAAGCCTTCCTCGCAATGAATACAGGTCATCGATCTTATCCCTAGATCAATTCTAAATCACACGATTCCAAATAAAACAATCCCGACATAGAATTATTTGACCAAGAATCTAGACTAAGAGCAGAGCCTCGATTTTCCCAAATTCAACCACAGAACCCAATCACAGTATGAGTTTATGTGGCATTAACGCGTGGGTTCCTTACAGGTCCTCCCACAGATCAACAATTCACAGTGATTACAGAATCCCCAATGTGTTTTCTCTTTATTGGAGAGTTCAATCTCCATAATTTGAAAAGTGCTTGCCCAACTCTTTTAATCATGGTCGTTTATCATCCACCCCGACGAGATCAATGATGTTGGTTGATTGCAGGCCGTGAACTAGTGTGTCCATTAATTTTGACTTCACGCTTCGCAATCAATATGAGCCATCTGATCTACAATCAGACCCCAAACTAAAAACAAAGCTACATTGAATTTAAATTACGGGCACAGGCTCCGTCGTTAACCCGTGTTCCCATTCGATCTCTGCAATGAATATGGGTACCTCATCGATCTTATCGAACGACTGGTGTTTGATTTGTTAACTCCAATGGATCTTGAAATCGATCTGATGACTAATATTGGTTTCCTTCCGATGAACGAATCATGTTCACTTCCTCTGTCAGGATCTTGATTAACCTAATTTGATCAGGGTTTTCTTCGGCAATCCTCATGATATCTATTTGTAGGTGATCGAAGGGATTTATACGATCTCCTAGTAAAGGTTTTTGACCTTTTGAGTCAACAAAGATCATTTGGTTCAGATGTTGCTGCATCATACAATCAATCTTCACTACCAGAGGTTCACACCTCCAACATTCAGGTTCTTCTTCCCGAATAATACCCTACTTGGGTATCCATGGTATACAACTGCCCTTTCAAAATTTTGTGCATAACACGAGACAATTAATATTTCAGAAGGGATTCTCACCCAAATCTTTTCATACCTTGAGTCATATAAGAAAGAACATTTTTATACCTGTTCTTGGCTTCTAGCACCCTCTTTCTGATTTTTTTTACCTCATCAACAGTTCTTTAGCGGGATTTTCACAGTCCTGTCAACAATATTTCGACCACAGCTTTCCCATGGTCATCCTCTGATTGAGGTTTCCCATAAATAGTTCCAATTCCTTTCTATACACAACATGCATCCACTAGTACATTTAGGTCAAATTACGATGGTGTATTCGACGCAATTTCCACTTTATATTTTCGGGAGAACGACAAATAGCGGACCCCCTCAAACTGCGTTTCACATGACGTCACTTTTCCAAAGACATAGAGTTCATATTTATTGCAACGTTTCATGTGGACACGTGTCATCTCGGATTTGACTATCTAAATCCCATATATCCATCGTATAACTGACGTCTTGGAGGTGGCAAGACCGACGTTTGGGACGTGGCAAGACCGACATCTTGGATGTGGCAAGATCGACGTCTTAGATGTGGCAAGAGTGACATCTTGGAGGTGGCAAGAGAGACGGCTTGGAGGTGGCAAGAGAGACGTATTGGAGGTGGCAAGAGCAATGTTAAGAGGTATCAACTCCGACATGGTTGCTATGGGAGCGACACTCTTGGAGGTGGAAAGAGCAACGTCTTGGAGGTGGCAAGAGAGATGTCTTGGAGGTGGAAAGAGCGACGTCTGGGAGGTGGCAAGAGAGACATCTTGGAGGTGGAAAGAGCGACGTTAAGAGGTATCAACTCCGACGTGGTTGCTATAGGAGAAACACTCCAAGACATTGCAATAGCGACTGTGTTGTAGGTATTTACAAAAAAAAAATACAATATCAATACTGAGAGGGATAGGTACATTAACCTTTGCTAAGATACTAGCCATATCAATATTTAAATCTATATCATCGGTCTTAGAGTTGGCAAGAGAGACGTTAAGAGGTATCAACTCTGATGTGGTTTCTATGGGAGCGACACTCCAAGACATCGCAATAGCGACTGTGTTGTAGGTATTTAAAAAAAAATGCAATATCAATATTGAGAGGGACAGGTACATCAACCTTTGCTAAGATAATAGCCATATCAATATTTAAATCTATATCATCAGTCTTAGGCAAGGTTGGTTGAGGAGAAGGAATAACTTCCAATGGTAAAGGGGGTCTTGTCTAATGAGGTTTAGGATCACTAGGATATGTCTCAGGTGTGTTATCACAGGAACTCGCAATTGTTGAGCTAAAGTCCGAAAGCTCAAGTGTAATCATGCATAACTTAGAGGGAAGGCCCCTGTCACCTCACCAACCCTCTTTCACTTCAAGCCATCTTTCCTCTGACTGAAGGGGGTTTCCCTCAATTAATATTGCAAGGACTTAGGGCAAGGAATCTCAATGTGGAGAGTGAAGTCCGAGAAAAATGTGTTTGGGTAGCTTTAGACTATTGAATAAAGTACTTGGAGGTCTCAAGATCAATGTCTTTTCATTGGGCATATGGAGTTAATGTATCACTTCAATGGAGACTGAGGGAAAAATAAGACTTGAAAGTATATCATAGGATTATCACCTCATAATCCTAGGTCAACCTCCTAGGAGAGAAAACCCTAGAGTTTATCCCCTCATAAACACTAGGTGTCTTCCTATCCCTTCAAGAGCTACTAGCACAAGATCAAGACAACTATGTTTTAAACCTTAGGGGGATAGCCACTTCTAACCCCTAGAACTAACCCTAGCCAAGAAAATCCTTAAGGGGATAGCCACTCTTAACCATTAAGGAAAACCTTGAATGATTCAATGAGTTAAGATGGATAAATAAAGGGAAGGGGACGATCACTCTCAATCCTTCCTTAGGGTTTCAAGATTGTTCAAGGAGATACTAGTTGCAAGGGTTGATCTTGGGCTGGTAAATATGGCATAATAGAATTTCCAAGTTATACATCCTCTAGATAGTTCATCCTCTGAAGTTATGTCTCACCTACTAGGTTTGTAACTGCAGATAGCTCCACAAGACCATCTAATTGGATATCATCATCCACACATATGGTAGCATTTGTGAATTGGCCCCATTTTATAGGAGATCCCTACATTACCTCTTTGTCACTTGAAGGAGGCCTCTTCTTCATTTGCACAATAACATTTCATTTTAGATTAAAGGCATAAGAAATATGAAAGGCTTATTTAGTTTTTTCCATCACCCATGTATAAACTATTATAATTGTAGAGATAGGTTGGGATCATCATCCACACATATGGTAGCATTTGTGAATTGGCCCCATTTTATAGGAGATCCCTTCATTACCTCTTTGTCACTTGAAGGAGACCTCTTCTTCATTTGCACAATAACATTCCATTTTAGATCAAAGGCATAAGAAATATGAAAGGCTTATTTAGTTTGTTCCATCACCCATGTATAAACTGTTCTAATTGTAGAGATGGGTTGGGATATCTTTTATATGTGGTGGTTTTAATCTTCTCACACAATCATTGTTTATAGATATATTTCACCTAGACATGGGCTATTGGTATCGTATCCACATAAGGGATCATATCACACCGGTTTAACTGTTACTGTTGTTATAGGGTTGAACCTGATAGATACAAATACAAGTGTCTCTGCCTATAACCATGTAGGAGGACCCTGTAACAGCTTGTTACAGGGTAAGACCCATGTGGTTACAAGTATGTATGGTTGTTACTCCAGGGTTTGAATCCTGTAACTTATGTTCACCAGTTTGGTTATAGGTAGGTATGTTTGTTACGACAAGGCTCAACCCCTGTAATTATTGTTATGGGGGTCATCGTGAATAGTAAAAGGCAAATATGCTTGTAATTATGGGGTCAACAATGAACACCCCTATGACAAAATGGGGATGTCCCCATCACAGGGGGAAACCCAAATTCCATGGGATGGAAGTGGGGCAAGAATTTGGGCTGTCATCCCACACTTGTGTGTGTGAACCCCATGCAAGTGGGTGAACCTGGACAACAATGCCTTTGAATTTTTTTTGTATTCTTACATGACATGAAATGGCCATAGATGACATTATATGCTAGAGAACTTCATGAATGGAGAGACATAACATGGGTGACTATTCTGAATGACCATTATGTTAAATTGAATTTCAACACTATGCTTTAGTTCGAGAGTAACTGCTTTGTTATAAGCACCCAATTGCTAATGCAAAAGTCAACACTCGTGTAAAAATGGGCTAGGCATTTAAGCATGTAGAAAACCATATAGAGCAAGACATTCAGATTTTCTATTTTTAGATAATGTACAATCCTTTGATGCAAGTGAAATAAATGATGCATATTAGGAAATGATGTTGATTGTCAAAAAAAAATATTTTCAAAGATTTCAAAAGTTTGACCTAGAAATGCATCGTTTGGATGGTTAGACCTTTTCCCTTCTAGATGGTCTTAAAATTTTGGAATCTAACCTCAATGTCTATGCACCAAAACAATATGCATGATAGTGTTACTTTTGCAATTGTCCTGCTCAATGTTATGACAATCCAAAGAAACATACAAATCACTTTTAGCATACAAGAGATAAATCTGTAAACGTCAAAACAACTCCACGTGAAAATGAACACTCAAAGAGAGCTGCCTGCTCAACCTGCAGGGAAAGTAGCAAGACAAAGGCTAGGAAGGTAACCATAACAATATATTTAAACCATGCAATCATAGTCACTCTAATCCTTGCACCATGCATAGTTAGCTCCCTTCTCAAGAAGTAGTGCTTGCCTGTACATTGAAAGTAACCACACAATAACAAGGACCTAGGAAGGTGCATTGATGACTCATTAAACTATTGCAACCATTGCTGGAAAGTCCTCATATGTAATGGAATGACTAATAGGTTGTTGATGAAGTTAACATAGAAGGAGGATTCCTTCTAATCTATGTCACCTACTTCATGGCACATGAGCAAGGACTTGCTCTAATGAAATGAGGTAACTTCTTGTTCTCATGGCCATTCTCACCCCAAACCTGAACAAACCAAGGTGGATCCTAAGAAAAATGCTTCAATTGAGACAAGGATGTACAAATCTTATGCAGCATTGACTTTGTCTTGATTACATTGTTGATTGGGAAGTTCTAGTAGGTTAAGCTTCTAGTTTTTGCTAATATTCCTAATTTGTTCATGTAAACATAATCAACAAGTAGGATGAATCTCAACTTGTAAAGCAATATTTGTTTGTGTACTTGCACTTGTGTGATAATGAAATTGTACAATTTATATTATTTTCCAATGGTTTATAGATCAAAATCATTCCTGAAAAACTATACTCTTCACAAAATAGCTGCTAAGACAACTCTAATTTTTGAGACTGCAAAAAATTTCACCCTACTCTGTACTCTGACAACTTTTATCAGTAAAATACCAGGAGACAATCATAGGTCAAATTCATGTTAATATGAGAACTTATTTTTCCACTTCTGAACTGTTTCACACAATATAGTTTGGATGGATTGTACATTGCATTGGGCAACAATGGGCATTCCAACTATGGAGAAACAATTTTCATTATTGTTTACATACACTCTTGTTCTATCCACCAAAGAAAGAATAGTTCAACAAGTTGGGACATGAGATACAATGTCTTCTATAATGTTTAAAACTTCATTGGCCTTCAAAATCCCACCCAAAGCCTCAAAAGAAGGGTCAGCACTCAGGCTATTCTGATCACCAATCTCTGGATGTTGTGATGCAGAATATGTATCCTTGACATCAGTTTCAAGTTGCAAACTCATCATCCTTAAAGGACTATGCATTTTTCCATCTGAGTTCTCGACAATAATCCTAGGCACTAAATTATCACCGAGAATAGTTGCTTTATTTCCAAAAGTCTCTATTGTACTTGGTTGACAACTAATGGTGAGTTTTGTTTCCTATGAATAATCATTATTGCAATCACTTGAGGCTTCATTTTCTTCTAACAACTCTGTTTCTCTCTCAAAATCCTCTTGTCTTTGCTTGGAACTTATGGCACCATTAAGGCCACTACCAACAACCACATTTCCCTAAGAACCTAACATCTGCTCTAGCTGAAAATGCATGCTAGTTTTTTGCTTTGTCTCTTGAATTTCCATTGTTTCTAAACAATCAGGAGGAAAATTCATTTTCGCAGATTCACCAAGTTGTCCATAAGACACTTGATCATATACCCTTGAAGCATCTTCCCTGGTACAAAATGTTCCCAAGTAAGTATGCTTCTTTGAAACAGGATTGTAATATATAGATTGAAATTTCTTTCCATTGCTATATACACCTCTTGTTGGCCCTTGACCAAGTTTTGAGGATTCTTGGTGATGTTTGACATAATTTTGGGACTTCGACAGGTTGTCGAAGGTAGAGCACAAGACAAAGAGAATATCGCGGGATCTCGGCCCCTTTTAGGGCCCTTTTTGGGATTTGGGATTATGTAATGGGTATCGAAATGTTGGCCCATGGGTTCACCCATGCTTAGGCCTATTTTGTATGTATAAATAGATGCTAAGGAAATGTAGTGAAAAACGAATCGCTGAGTGCTAGAGTTGGATCTGTGTGATCAAGAGTTGTAAGTGCTTTGGTGCATACTATGTGAGACTTGCAGAGCTAAGTGCAAGTGGTTGTAACAGACTATGGAAGGCTTTGTGCTGTAATGCAGGGAAGGAGGATCTAGCGAGCTATATAGATCTCCTGTCCTCTGTGGAGTAGGGTTTTTAAGGCTCTATGCATGTAACCTATTGAAGAATCTAATAAAGAAGAGAAGAGTTTGTGGACGTAGCCCCAGGATGGGGGTGAACCACATACATGGTGTGTTGCTCTGCTTTGTGCGATGTGTTTATGTGCTTATATGTTAATGTGCTTAGTGATCTAACCTAGATGAATGCTCTGTCGGTGCTTAGTGCTTAATAATATGGATGGATGTTATATATGACTTATATACATGTGCTTAGTGTTGAATCTGTTAAGTTTTGAACTATTTCATCATGCTAAGTGATGTTAGATGCTAGCTCTGGTTGAATACTGCGTTGTGATGTAATTAGGGTTTAACTGCGTTGTAACTAAGAACTGAATATTGATAAATATAACTGTTGAGTGCTCTATTAAGTGATTAGAATCACATATTTGTGTCCTAGCTAAGGTTGCAGACACTAGAGTCCTACAACCACCCCTGTCTATACCTCGAGTGAGACTTGATCTACTTCGCAGGTGTTGCCGAAAGGGACGGTAGTTAGGATTTTGTTGGTGTGTTGTTGTAGCATTGAACCCTGGGTCTGCCCCTGTGCCAACAAATGGTTCCATTGCCGGGACCTGAAACTGTGATTGCTGGGAACTAAGGAAAGAGAAGCTTTTTGCAAAAACCTGACCTAAAATTGTGAAATATCTGTGCATAGATCTGTCGCTCTAGTGCGTGGTATTCTACTTGATTTGTGAAGCTCTGTGCTAAAGAAAGAAGCCTGATCTGAAGAAAAGAGGTAAGATATGAACGCTTTGTGCTCTGATAAAGGTAATAATAGTGATTTTTTTTAAGATCTGGAAGCTTTGTGCTCTGCTGAAGATAAGATTAGTGGAAATTTTTGTTTCTAAAGTATGGATCTAGGTATGTTTGATAATATTTATCCTAGCTTGAAAACTAGGGCACTGATAAAAGAAAGAAGATTTGATATGATTAGATCTAATAAGAATAGTGAAAGATATGTTATACCTATGCATAGAAAGAATGTTTGGACTAACAAATGGATGTAGGACCCTAGAAAGAATTTTTTGTAGGTTAACTACCATGATCCTAGAGCGCAATACATGAAAGGATGGGGATCATTTAAAAGAAAGAGATGATTAACCCTTTGTTACAGTTGCAGAAGACCGGGACATCTGGCTAAGGAATGCCTCGGAAAGAGACCTAGTTGCCTCTGTTGCAAGGCTATGGACCATGAAGTATTGGATTTCCCTAGAATGATTGCTAAGGTTGAAAGAATGAATATGAACCAAGAAAACCCTAAGGAAGATCTAGAAACTGAGATTATGACAGAACCCCAGAAAGGATCAGAGAAAGTATTACTATAGATGCAATAAACCCTGAATGATCACCGACATGTCATTTTATCAGAGGTCTTTAAAAAAAAGAGTACATTGAAGCAAGAATAGGAGACTTCGACATTGACTGTGTTCTGGATGAGAAAACACAGGTGAATATCATGACAGAAAGAACTTGGGAAATTCTAGGAAAGCCTGCTATGAATCCTTCATTGGGAAGAATAGGATTATTCAGAGGAAAGTTGATAACCCTATGTGGAAGACTCACCAGGATATCTATGAGTGCTCATAGAACTTGGACAGAGGAAGAATTTGAAGTTGTTAAATTTATTGAGAACAATGCTCCATTTGCTATTTTATTAGGAAAACTGTGGATTGAAAAAGATCAGGACAGAAGGAAAGAAGAAGAAGTCTTAAGACAAAAGAAGCAAGAGTTGAAAGATTTCATGACTAGGAGGATTGCACACTTGATTGAAGAACAAGAGAACCAAGCAAAGCTATTTCCAACCAGAGACTTGGATGTCGAAGTAGGAAGAACACTAGAAGACCCAAAAAAGACTGAAGTACCTATTCTAGATATAGATGAAGTATTACCCTTGATTTCTAGGAAGGAACCTCAACAACGTGAAGTTACTCTACCGAAAGAAGATAAGAATCAGAATGGAAAAAGAAATTCTGAGATGAATCTCACCGAAAAGAAGGCTAGAAAACTAAGTAAGAATAGAGCTAAGATTGAAAAGTTACAGAAGGTTCCTGAGGGAACTTCGCAGAAGGAAAATTTGCAAAATTAGAGCTTCACCGAAACATCAGAACAACGTCACATGGCACTTCACCATGGCGAAGCAATATAGCCATTGGAACAGTATAACCGTTCGACTGATGGCCTGAACGGGTAGAAAGGAATTTATGGTCATAAATTTCCCCACTAGACCGTTGGGACCACGCCAAAACGGACAGAACTGAGTTAATGAAGGCTTCTCACTCATTGCAAGAGATCCATTGTCAAGTTATCTATTTATCCCACCGTGCCACGCAACGAGAACACTTTTTCCAATCATGACTATTAGATCTCGCAGCATAGTTGATTTCTCACAGTGACCACCACGTTAGTGCCATCTATCCTATTGCATCGAACAGTTACCCTTCGAACCCAAGATATTCAACCACGAGCATGCATGTTGGAAGAGCTTAGCGCTACAGAGAAAATTGTCGAAGAAGTTCTTATTGACCTAATGACTAAAAGGGTAATGTCTAAAAGATAGATGTCTCCAAATATTCAAGTGTCATTGACAAGAGGACTGCAAGCCTCTCTGTCGACTTCTCATGGAGCTAGATCATCCCAACCATCAGCAGAAAAGAGAACCAAACACAGAGATGACCTAGCCAATGCGAAGCTGATCCCATCCATATTGTCGGATTACATCCCACCTCTGGCCGGGGCAGTGAGTCGAGATAGTGTGCCAAGAGAATTTGAGTACACCATGGTTACTGTGTACCTCCCGAAGGGGATATGCGTAGTTCACGTACAACATGATAAGATCACAGCATTGAAGTTCAGTGACTTCAACCTCGGAGATCACAAAAACTATAGTATGATTTCCTTGTATAAGTACCTGACCAAGATGAAGGGGAGAAACTCAAAGATAATCCCTCAGCCATGGACGATGAACCTCATGCAGTCCGCTCTGTTAAATGTCATGAAGATCCCACACTTTGGAAGACACCAGGAAGTGAATGCCTGTGTCAAGTTATTGCTTTCATGTTACCATGTCGGCTACCTATGGATAGATTGCCATATCTCAGTCGACCTGATGTTGATCCATAGGATCACAAGCTTGAGTATGCAAGGACCCAATCCATAGGATTTCTATCTAGGAAAATCCACAGATTGCGCACTAGCACAGAAAATCAAGGATACATATGGCGATGTCATAAAGGGAACACAAGGCTACAAGGTAGCCTCCATCCAGAACGACGCAGTGCACCTCGCCTGTCAGTTAATTGCAGGAAAGTTAGTAAGGAAGAATATACCTATGCAGGTCACATGCTTTGTTGTTGACCTCGTGGGAAAGTGTGTAGAAGGTTTACAAATGAACTGGGCAAAGTACCTGGTGAATCAGTTGGAGCTAGACTATCGTGAAGCCCAAGATCAAGGCTATGAGTTCCATTTCAGCTGGTTCCTTATCCTTATCGCCTTTGTTGCCTGGGAGATGTCGAAAGGTGTGACCTTCCTAGATATTGAACCATTCGAGTCGCTTGCTCCGAAGTTCTCTACCCTTTGGTTCTCAAGCGATATGAACAAACACTGGCAGTCGAAGGTTGTTTTTCATACATACTACCTTCAGCTGAAGAGAGCCATAGAAGAAGAACCTCGCATGACTCTGAACACCTTACAGAGATTCCGACCTCAGATGAAGTTTTTCGTTGATCGACACTTCATCTACCTTACAACGCGAGCTGATGAACATAAGGAGTAGTTGCAGTCATATTACAAGCTCATGGAAGAGGATCTTGAGGAGATCATTAAGGACTGGTCGACAGACCTCCTTATTCCAGAAGACCATGCAGATATGTCCGACCCTGACAACTCAGAAAATTCTCATGATACACCCGGACCCAGCAAAACGAAGAAGACTGAAGAGGTCCAAGACCTAAGCAACGCCTTAGGAAAGATTGCTTCAGTATCACTTGAACGAGGGGGTGAGGAGGAAGAAATAAATGGTACAGGAGTTGAGTAGAAGCAAGGCGAAGTAATGCCACCAAGAGATGAGACCAATCCCCTAAAGAAGAGGAAAGTTTCTCCCTTGAAACCTTCTTCTCGGAAGAAATCGAGAGCCATTGTGACAAAGATGAAGACCGTGCTTACTACTGATGACTTCGACTTCATCATAGCCGCCCTCAACGACGCTTCACTGGAAATCGTGGAGAAACAAGAAGCTAAGCAGGAGGAAATGTATGACAAACTTAAGGTCGAGTTCTGAGGGGTACAATAGGCCCTTCAGTCCAGCTGCGTAGTATCCACTGTGCCCTTGTCATCAGGAGAACCAGAGTTGGGGAATGAGCCAGCCCAACTCCACCGATTAGTTGATGCGGTTGAAGCTCGTCTTCATCATGCACAAGAAGAAGCTAAACAAGCTACCCAGACCTTGAAGCAAGTACAAGGCGACATTGTAGAACAATGCAGAATTGTAGAACAAGAGAAGGTTTCTCTCCAGGCCAAGTTTGAAGTAGAGAAAGCACAGATGCAACAAGAGAAAGAAAAGTTGCTCACAGAGAAGCTCAAAGTAAAAGAAGCAGTAAATAGAGCCCTTCGCTCTGTGACTCAGGACGAGTCACAGTTGAGTGTTGGGGGCCTGTTGGTCCTTGACAAGGTTTTGAGGATTCTTGGTCATGTTTGACCTAATTTTGGGACTTCAACAAGCTGTCGAAGGCGAAGCACAAGACAAAGCGGATATCGTGGGATCTCAACCCCTTTTAGGGCCCTTTTTGGTATTTGGGATTATGTAATAGGTATGGGAATGTCGGCCCATGGGTTCACCCATGCTTAGGCCTATTTTGTATGTATAAATAGATGCTAAGGCGATGTAGTGAACAACGAATGGTTGAGTTCTAGAGTTGGATCTGTGTGATCAAGAGTTGTAAGTGCTTTGGTGCATACTATGTGAGACTTGCAGAGCTAAGTGCAAGTGGTTGTAACAGATTGTGGAAGGCTTTGTGATGTAACGTAGGAAGGAGGATCTAGCGAGGTGCGTAGATCTCCTGTCCTCTGCGAAGTAGGGTTTTTGAGGCTCTATACATGTAACCTATTGAAGAAGCTAATAAAGAAGAGAAGAGTTAGTGGACATAGCCCCAGGGTGGGGGTGAACCACGTACATGTTGTGTTGCTCTGCTTTGTGCGATGTGTTGATGTGCTTATACGTTAATGTGCTTAGTGCTCTAACCTAGATGAATGATCTGTCGATTCTTTGTTCTTAATAATATGGATGGATGTTAGATCTGACTTATATACACGTGCTTAGCGCTGAATCTGTTAAGATCTGATCTGTTTCTTCATGCTAAGTGTTGTTAGATGCTAGATCTGATTGAATACTGCATTGTGCTGTAATTAGGGTTTAACTGCGCTGTAAATAAGAACTGAATATTGATAAATATAACTGTCAAGTGCTCTTTTAAGTGATTAGAATCAGAGATCTATGTCCCAGCTAAGTTTGCAGACACTGGAGTCCTGCAACCACCCCTGCCTCTACCTTGAGTGAGACTTCATTTGCTTCGTAGGTGTTTCTGAAAGGGCCGATAGTTAGGGTTTTGTTGGTGCATTGTTGTAGCGTTGAACCCTGGGTCTGCCCCTATGCCAACACCTCTATAAGCAACATGTCGTGTGAAGCTTGATCTCTTAGAAGTTTCTTTATGACGAAATTTACGAGATCTTGCAGCTTTTCCAAATTGCTGAGAGTGAGTACTGCACTTTTCTGAGGTTTTAATTGGAAGGGATGCTTTCTGACCTGTCTCTTGCCAAAAACAATCTGCTTCCTAGTGAATATTCTTTTAACTAAAAACCCTTGCAAATATAGATTTCTTTAGTTCATCGATCGAAAGTATTGTAGGGAAAATCCTTGAGTTTGTATTCTGGATATGATGATTATGAGGTCCTTTCTCTCCTTGAGTCTCAACAGAGAATCTAATCTGGTTTGTTTTCACAATACTGTAAGAAATATCACTGTCAACCTTATCATCATTCTAAAAATCGACAATTGCTGAATGCATATTCAAATGTGATGACTGGCCTTTGCCATTTTCATTTTGTCCAAAGCAGATAACATTACTATCTTCTAGATTATTCCTATCATTCAGAAAATTGCAACCACCTGTATCTTCAATATTTTCATCCAGTACGCCCAACTTTTCTTCCTCATGCACCTTTCCCCTTAAATTTGCGAGCTGCATCATCATATGCATGAGCAACTTCCTATTTTGTAGTATATGTTCCCAACCAAAGCCTCTTTCCCTCAGGAGTTCGTATTTCAGCACCATACGCTCGCCAAGGTCTCTTTATTACCCCAACAAATCGTGAAAAGGACACACGACGACCATGCCCCTTGGGAGCCAATTCCTTGGCATATGATATCTGCTTCTAATTTTTCAATATTCCAGTGCTTCTCCTTGGATCATGAACATGACACTTTAAAGTCATTGTTGTGATGTCCATCTCTCCTAAATCTATAATAGGTGTTAAACGGATTTGATCCAGGTGCTCAGCAGAAGAATCCCTTCCACTACATTGCAACAACTTTGCAGGTGTCCACATCAAGCATACCCTTGTTAAATCAATAGGTCCTACTTCCACTAAAGAAGGCACACCATGGAACAAGGAATATCTTCTCTTGGCGCCAGGTCCAAAAAATGCATAATTCAAAGGGATCCTGTTAGGTTTCTCATAGACCTGACATGTTGCCTCTGACAACATTTTTTTGGGAGAACCAACAGTACCATTTCGACATGACTTGCCTCCTTCAAATGTTTCTTTCTTGAAAGGAATTCCCTTTATACATAAGCCCTTCTCCAGACTTTCATTCATGTTACTAAAGGCATTACACTCTACTATCCCAGCACAAATCTTTCCACCATGTTCAATGCCAGAATCAACATTATCAGCAGCAACAGGAACATGTCGATCTCTTCTTTTCATAAAAATTGTTCCAGTACTACTGCAGTTCCCTCTTACACTTTTCAATGTCTTTCTTGACACTGATACTTTCACATCATAGTGAACATGAGAATTACATGCTTCTGGCATTTTTTTTTTTGATTGGACCTTGTCGACTATGCCTGACCTTTGATGACCTGTTTTTCTTCTCACAGGAAAATACTTTGCAGGCTGCTTATCATCTCCACTAACCTGGTCCTCTTGTTTGTACTACATACTCACTGGAAGAACATCAAAAGTGGTTGCCTGAGGATGGGCAAGGATTTTTGGCAATGAACTTTGTCTACCACTATGGTCAGTTAAGTTGGTTTCTATAGGTTCCATCATTTTTGAAGTGTCAAAGCGCTCAGGGTCATGATGAGAAACAATGGAAGCCATCACTAACAATGACATGTTCCCACAGTAAGGATTCTCCTTATGAATGATATCTTCCAACCTTGACTCTGTCATCCTCATTTGCTTGTGAATCTGAAAAAATATGGAACACAAGTAACTGAAGGTTACTTATTATGCTTCATTTAATTTCTCTATCTAGTACAATCTGAAATGCTGTAAATCATTCCGGACCTATGCCTTGTGAAACTGTTGCGAAATATGTATCCAAAATGTTTGGAATAAGGAATGTTTCCTTGGAAACACATCACAAATAAAATACCTTGAAAACCTTCAACAAAATACTAACATGAGATGAAATAACAAAACTAAGTATGTACTCCATATTACCAAATGGATTAAGGCCATAAATTGAAATCATCAATAAGCATGTAGGAACGAACCTGATGTCTACAATGCTAAGGGACACTGCAAATCTGCATCTCTGTCCACTACTTGGCACAACAAAATCACACTGCTTATAAGGAGCTGAAGGATCTTCTAGTATATGAAGCGTGCAGAATCTGAATCCACAAAATACATATTGTGGGCACTTTTCCTTACTCGACTAACAGAAGGAAGCAACATACTGACACCCACAGGTGAAGGTGTGTTGAAATCCAAAAATAGAAGAGAGAGTGATGCAGGAGCCTCAGTCCTCCAAATCTAAACCATGAATGTTTAGTCAGACCTCCAGGTCTTGACATCAACCCAAGGAGGGGCCATTGTAAATTTCATATGAAAAGTACTTTATTTTTAGTAAAGATAAATAGGGAATATCCTTAGTGTTAGGTGTTAGTTAAAGAGAAATTATGTAGGCATTGAGTCATGTAACAAATCCCTGAAATGAAGGGATGACTTGAGTAGGTAATTTGCTTGTTCGTAGCTAGTAGTTGGATGAGTTAAAGGTGAGGTAAATGTAGTTTTCTTAAAATAGAATTAGTTGTTGATTTGTAGGAGTCAGTTGAATGAGCAGATAAGCTCTGTTTTGTAGTGGAATCGGATGAAAGCCTACGGGCAGAGAGAGAGAGAGGAGGAGAGGGTTACCAAATGAATGATGAATCAGTTCAAGAGAATAGAGCAGAGTAGAGAAGAACGAGATTTCTGAGTATAATTGTATGCACGGACTGTTAGTTAAAAAAAGGAGGTTTCCATTTTGAAATTGAATTTCATTCTCCTTGTATTGTCTCTGTAAATGTGGAATTCCTGTGTATATATGAACTGAGAATTACGAGTTTCAATCTCTATGTTTATGATTATAATTAGCAGAAATTTTGTACTAGTAAGATAATTCAAGACAATTATTGATTCTAGAAGAAAACCCATATCATGTACGTTATCCTCCATAGGTGAGATAAGAAGAAATCTACGCATATGAAATTTTTATAGCAAAGAAGGGGTAGTCCTGCACAGTTAGAGAGAAATCTCGAATTCAGATAGAGAGATTGGGGTTTAATGTGAATAAATCCTGAAAAAATGAGTTTTAACTCACAAAAGGGGAGACACTCATTTGAGGAAGAGTATTGTTGAATTTGCAAAGGAAGTCACAAAGGTGAATACATTGAAAGGGATTTGGAATTAATGGACAAATGATTTGGGAATTCAATATGATTGGTTCTTCTTCCATTGACTGAAAGATTTAATCATGTGATCTATTGGTACTACATTCAACTAGACATAGAATTGATGGGTTCTATGTGTTGGAAGTCTTCTACGTCCAGCTTGTATTGCATTCAATTTGAAGTAGAATTTATGGGTGATGGTGTTGTGAAAACCGTTTGCCAGAAACTGAATTGATACCATGTAGGTTGTGGTCTCCCTGGGAAGCTGTGTAGAACAATAATTGGGGTTTTTATTTGTCAAATTCTACAATTGTTAAATATGGTATGTTGAGGACGTTACCATAATATTTGTCTCTGACAGAATACCCCAGTTTGATTATTGAAGGGTTTTGATCAATATTTTAATGCGCCAACAGTGTTCACAGTTTGATATTGATCTAGTTACCAATTGAAGGCATAGGATGAGCCTTTAATGTTTTCACCAACTTTGGGTCATGTTGGATATTGTGCAACTTAACGGAAGGTAGACTTAAAGGTTTGATTCTTGATTATATTGACAGTGCATAAGATATCATGAATACTCTGTGCTGCATTTACTATTGAATACATTGGTCATGGAGTGCATGGAAGAGTCAATAACTGAGATCTGGTTGCATACTAGAAGAATTACTAATGAAAATATTGAGATGGGACCTGTACTCAGTTTTGGATAAATCCTTGAAGGAACAGGGATGAGCATGCCTAGGATGTTGGGCCTGCATTAGAGAGGATAATGACATGGTGACAAATTAATTCTGGAATCTTCTTTCTCAGACCCTGACAGACCCCTTTTATGAAAATCAAAGCAGAATTAGTCAGTTGAGATCCAAAATCAATTAGTTGTCTGTCCACAATAACCTTAGGAGGGCCCAAAGGAGTTTCTTTCTCTTTAGGGCATGAACTACAATCGTCCTGTTGAGCGGTAGTAAGACCCAAAATTGAACTAGAGGCCTCTTTACTTCCAAAAAAAGGTACAGGTTGATGGTTTCCAGTTTGATCCTAGCTCGCAGTGGTTGTTTTATCTTTAGGGATAGTATCAAAAGTTAGAGAACAAGCCTCCCTTTCAAATTCGTATTTATATTCTCCTATCTTGGATTGTGAAACTTCCAAATCTGACTTGTCACCAGTTTTAGCTTTTCTGCTTTTATTTTCTTGCCATGTTCTATATCTCCTATATCTTACAGAAGTTTTCTTTTCCCTCTCTACTTTAGTTCAATTTCTCAAAGTACCACCCTTTCGAAAGGCTTGCAATGTTTCACATGATGAAAAACGCTTGCTCCTCGCATCTAAGATATCATTTCTGTTGGAGGCTACCTACAACAACACAATTATCATTTATGTTAGAGGCTACCTACAGCAGCAAAGTTACCATTTATGTTAGAGGCTACATACAACAGCACAGTGTAAATCATAGACACGTTTAGGAAGAAAACAATGCAAATATGAGTATATTTAATACTTGCTATAGGTAAAATCAAAGACCTGGCATATATGCTACATATAAATAAGCAAAAAGCAAAAGCAAATGCTAATATCTGTAAAAAGTTGTAACTGCTGAGGAATAATTTACTATGTAGTATGCACAAACAATAAATTTCAGAAATTAATGATAAAGCTTTTGGATTATTAAAGAATACAATCAAACACTTGGAAGAACAAGCCTGGTGAATTAATTCAAATAAGTTTTGTGCTTGTTCTGTACTAAGTAATGCAAGTAAAGAACTGAGACTGTATATGCACTTATGCTTGTACATAAATAGGCTTCATCATCACATTTATAAATGTACTGAAAGAGAATAAGTCACGTTGCTCAACAAAAGAAAAAACAATCACACTTTATCTTCACTAATTTATCATTTGAACAAATTAAACAATTTGGAAGCTATTATGCAACCATTTAAAAACATTAGTACATAATATGACACATTAAATCATCTGCACAAGGATTAGTATCAAATCAATACTTTCTTCAATGTACAATGTTGCAGTTGATTTTAACTGGAATTTTAACACAGCTTTCAAGAGTTGAGGCGGCCTTAAATGCAGAAAATAGAAAGATAATTCAGATAATAATTCTTTTCAGAATTCGTCATTTACTTTATAGAAGTATAAATCAGGACCAGAAGCTGCCCAAATTCTCAAAACTAGATGTCTGTGAATAGTGTCTAAAACATCTCTTTTTGGTACTGTCTTCCCTAAAAATTCACAATTAGCATGGAACACATAAGATGTATGGAGTTAAGATTTAACCTTCAAATGCATTGAAACAATACTTTCTATAACAATAGAACATAGGGATTTTCCCCTTCCAATTACTCAAAATTACAAAATGACCTAGTAAGAAATAAAAAATTAATATCATCACTTTCATGTAGCATAATGAAACAAAATCATGATTTTTTAAGTTCTAGCTTAGTTATGAGTGCAAAAAGTTACATTTTGAAGTTTACTACCCAAAGATCAATCCCATGCCCAAAAACATTTCTTACATTATTGGAAATGAAAAGCATTATATGAATTTCAGCTAAATAATTGCAAACTATTAACAATTAATGTTTTTTAAGACAAAGATACAGAGGAAAAGAAGGTAATCACGTTGCACATAAAATGACATGCCAATTTTCATTACTCTTCTTACTATTCTTTGTGCCACCCGCATGGCATGAATTCTAAATGGATGAGGTTGAGTGGAAGTCCTGAAACATTTTTGCAAAAATGATAACCCTCAAAAGTGGCACCTAAGCAGAAGGAAATCCATTCTTTGCGGTACAGCCCCTCAGAACATATTTTTCAAAAGACTTTCAAAGAGAGATAGAATAAGTTGCAGGAGACAGCTAGTTTGGCCATGTCCCAGTACCTGAAACGACTAGAAACACCAAAAAAGATACAAAACGCCTTTGGAACACCATCGTACGGTATGGATGATAGTGTTTCCAAGGTGTTTCAGTCATTTCTAGTGATGTTTCGGCCACTCTTTTGGAAGTTTTGGTCCCACCTAAGTGCACTTAAGTGCCCAAGAGAGGCATTGGACACAGGAAAATATTGCCTTGTCCATGCCAATGACCCTTTAAGACAAAAAATAAAGGAGATTATGCTTTGAGGAGTTTGTCCATAGGACTCATAGATGTAACCCATGGTCAATTTTCCCACATCAACCAGTTGCAATACCTTAACCAGGGGGACCTTCTCTGTTTTATGTTTTTTATGAAAAATTTGTTCCTAGCATTAGTTTCTTTGGTTTATAGCCTAATTCATTAAATTAACGGTTATGCCATTACCTACATAGACACTAAGGCCGTATGTGTTATAGAATCTAAAGGCCATGAACCCGTTTTTTATCCTGCTTATTGACCATTTCTAGCAAAAACCAGATTTTTTTTATAAAGGCAGCTCCCTCTGTATATTAATATTATAGACTAATTTACAAAAAAAAACTTAATCTTAAAAATTTGTTATATGACTTGAAGGTTACAAAAGGTTGATATTAGAGCTAAGGAACTCAATAAATTTCATGAGGAAGCAACTCCAATAGCATGAATAAAACGACAGGACTGAAAACGGGCTTGAAAAATGCAATTCAAAAAAACATGTTGGAAGACAAAAATGTGGATTTATTTGTCTAAGAAGATCTTTTGACAACAAAAACAAGTATAAGAAAGGAAAAAAAACAAATTGCAAACAAAATAATTGTTCTCTGTCGATATATTAATAAATTAAGAACGATCTTTGCTCTTTTGAGATATAAAAGTGTGAGGCTGAGATAAAAACAAAAGAACAAGAGAGATATAGGGAGATAACATTTCCCATTGAGCATCAAGAATCCTGATATCATAAGAGTGAATCTATAATCTATATCAGGATGATGGTAAATTCTTGCTTCGGAGAAGCTCAGTTAAACAATGCGGTACATATTACGCAAAAATATATTGAATGAAGTGCTAAGTTCATGAATTGGAGCACATTTTAGAAACCTTCTAGAATCGACTTAGAATATGTAAAAATATCTAGGAACAGTAAGGAACTTGCATGTGAAAGATTCAAGGAGAAATAGCTTGAATGGTGGGGAGGTAGGTGTTTCACTCTCCCTGCCTAAGTTCAAATACTTGATAAGACATGCATAAGATTTATTTTGAACTCTCGGCGAGTTAATAGCTATACATGAGAAAATTGTTGAACTCTTCATGAAATAATTGTTGATTGGGGATGGCAAGGTACCAACAACTAGTTTACCCCAGGTAACATCCTTGGAATGAGGAGAACTTCCTAGAAGGTTTCCCCAATGATCTGTATTATGTAGAAAAACATAAAAAAATAAAACTGCATGTAAAAGAACATTTACATGGATTTCTCTCCATGAAGTATGAAGGACATGGATTATGAAATCTGACCATCATTTGCATTAGAATCCATGCAACGTATTAACCAAGCTAGACAGACAACACCACCAACAACACAACAGATCCCAGGTAAGAAGAAAAAAATGCATCCAATAGAGTTTTCATCGAACTGTATCACAACAAAAGATAAAATAAATAAAAAGTGATGCCTCCAAGACTGTATATTCAAACCTATATTTTAGCAGTGAACAACCCACTATAACAGCAAGGGACGACCCTTTACAAAAGATATGATAAAAATAAATCAAAAGGTGACCATATAGATATGTTAGCTTTGTGAGAATGGATGAAGGTGAAATCTCCAATCTAATTTAATCATTACAACAACAATTGGAAAAGTATAACCTGTCTCTGTTTCCTCCAATAATGCACCCCTTGCAAATGATAGGTGAATGGATTTTTTAGAGTTCTTTTCATCAACTAACTTCCATTAAAATAACAAAAGGACCCTCTAGATAGTCTTTTGGATGAAGTGCTCCCATTAAGGAAGGAATTTGATCAGTTGACATGCTGTGAAAGGATTACAATGCCACATTTCCATCCCCTAAGAAAATTAGTATCTTCGCCTATTGTCACATTGGTGAATGTCCTTCTCTTTAGTCTGGTGCTTTTCTAGCTGTTACACATTATTTTGGTCACTCTGATGATGACTTTACAAGCATGTAATCAGGCCCTCAAAATCATATTTTTCGTGAGAAGAGTGATTGCTTTCCTCCCCTGCAAGACTACTTTTTAGAAGGATGCCATAGGCTACCCATAGTGTACAGTGCGGAAATTCATGATTTATGCAGCCTGCTCTATAGTTGGCCTGCGGCATTTCCGCAGTTTGCCATATAGGCAGGGTGCGACGACGTTTGAAAGCCAAAAGAGGAAAGAGGTTCAAGAAGTTTCTAGAAGGGGAATCTTCTGGAATGTGAGGTGGCATCCGTATGGTTACGATCCTACTGACTTCTCTGATCTGGTGGGATCATTCTCATCCCTTTAACCACTTCAGCTTCTCCTATATAATAATGGGCTTCTCATGGAAAAGGTTAAGCACAGTTAAGCAAAGTTGAGCAAAGGATTGTTGAAAGAATGGGTTGGAGATTGTGTGAAGAATATTATTTCAGTTGATACTTGAGGTCTACATTTTCCCATCAATCTTTTGAAGATCATCTTCATGAAAATCTTGGAACAAGTATATGTGTGTGTTGGAATGAAGGACCACTAAAAGGGAACTTGCGACATCAAGGAATTTCAGTTGTATCTTCCACTTTTATTCAATATAATACAGTGGAATGTTTCTTTCCCATAAAATTATTCTCATTTTATTACATGACTCCTTGATCACATCTTTAAGTTTTCATTGAATCTATCATAGTTGCTTTCACTTTGGTTGGTTTGTGTCATTGCAGATCTAGTTTCACAAGAGCATCGGAGCGAAGCGGGAACAACAAAGATATAAGGAAGCGATCTCAAAGGTAAGCCATCAATTCCTTATTTGACACTTAGATCAATGATTGTAACTTAGGGAAAGTGTCATGTCCTGTCTTGTTTTTTTCTAGATCCAGGTGGATCTAGGGAGATTAGTTTATGTCCGCATTTACCGATTTATCCTATAACAAAACTGACGACTCCACTGGGGATACGACATGAATGTAGTTTTTTTTTGGCCATTTGTTTTTGCCTACTCTTTTTTATCTGAATTCAGTCTCTGAGTTTGTGGGAGATCCATTCAGACTCTCTGAGTTTGAGAGTTCACTGAGATTTTTTACCCTTTTCACAAAATTTCTTGATTTTTAGATGTGTCCGCACTGCACCCTATACCTAGCCTGTGGAAACCTTTGATTTCCACACCCTAGATATTTTCTTCAATGTGTGCTTTCTGCACCCTGTCTATTTCTAGCCTATAGAAACTCTATATTTCCACATTGTAATGTGATGTTAGCCTGCGACGGTGTCTGTGAATTTTTTGAGTGGGGTTTTGGCCTCTGTTGATGCCCAGGTTTTGCTTCAATCTGTTGGGGGGGAATTTTTTAGCCAATATTTTACTGTTTTCTCATCCTTAACACGTTGTTGATTGGTTTTCGGAGATCAAACGCCTCTCATATAGTTCATTTTCCTGTTTTTCATTTTTTATTTTTAACAACAAGGGTCTAATCTTTGAGCTTGTATCTGAGTGTTTATTCGATTAAAAGTCTTGGATTGGAGTTGAAGTTTTGGATTGATTACATATTGCTTGATTATTGAGAGGTTATTTCTTCATTTTCATTTGGAGAAATACTTTCTTGTCATTTTTTACTTTTATCTTCATTGAAAGTTTGATTTGGGTGCTTGTTGAAGGTATAATTTTTTTTTGGATTACTTGTCCTTTCTCTGTCATGCCCTTGGTCTGGTCTTAGAAAGGAAGAATTTGAAGTTATCCATTCTTTTGAATAATCATACATAAGAAAATTTATTGCATTTAAGAGAAGAGAACATTGAAGAACTTCATTGTTTATTGGTTGTTTGAAATTGAATTCATTTAAAGAAAAAGAAAGTATATTTCGTAGCTTACATCATTCCGGAAACACCTTCTCCTTGTTGTAGATAGAATTCATTGAACAAAAAATTGCATCATTCATTTCTATTTGCATATTGTTGGTTCAAGGTCTTACACAACATTAGTTTCATTCCTGTCTCCCTCTTGAGTAACAACAACCTTTAAAAATATTGTGAAAATCTAAAACTTAATTAGTAATTTTTCTAGGGCTCTTTTACACCAACATTAGCTAGGCTAGAGCTTTGGAATAGGTGGTGAGACACACTCTCCAAAGAAAAAAACAAACAATAGCATCTTGTGATAGGGAGTGTTAAATTCCATTTGCAACATTTTGTCCTAGGAATCCCTTCTCACACAAGGGTCAAACCTGAGGTCGCATTCATATTGGTAGAGTTACACACCCTACTTTGTTGATCTCAGTGTAGAGATTGCACGTATTATGGGGGTCGCTTGAAGGTATAACCACAATGATGAGTGGAATCCTCTCAAGTTGATTTCAGGCTAGATATCCTGCCCTTGCGCGTGGATTGGACTGTCGACTATCTCCCCATGCATCATTGTTGTTTTTGGTAGCCTTAGTTTCCTATCTTCTTAGCGTCTTACACGAGGTGACTGTGGAGGGGCAAGTATTCATGGTACCTAGAATCGACGTTGGCCAAACTCACTCGGGATCCTTGGAGGGTATACCCACGATTATGTGTGGGAGCTTGCACCAGGGTGTAAGTCTGTTAAGCAAGTCATCAACGTAACTTTTCCACCCTAGCCCAACCCCTTGTTGTCTTGACTTCGTGACGTTGGATTTCATCACCAACTAGTGACTTCGGAATAAGAAGGTTTTGTTTGCTTGGTTATGATTCCTAGATTCTACTAGTGAGTTTTGTTTGTTTACATAGTTGGCCATAGATTTTTTTCGTAAAATTTTCGGTTCGGCCAACATTGACCCTCCACACCGTTCGTGTAGGATGCAAGGGCTACCTCCGAAAGATCCAGAATTTTCTCAACCCTTGCTTCCTAATCCACTAGAGGAATCTCCTCAACAGAGCAAGATCCAGGACCACATACCTTCACAAGAGGAAAGAACTGACTCTTTAGAAATTTTTTGAATCATTTTCGATTCTTTAGACACTTTCTGCATACCTCCTGGATACGAGAGATGTATTCTCCAACTGAAATTGTCCGAAGAACTTGTTGTTGATACTTCTATAATACCAACTAGAATCCTTTTCGACCTTGAAAACGAGGATCCTTTTTGGACCACTGACATATCTCGAACTCTGAATTCTAGGCGGAACCCTCTCGACTCAGAGGAAGGAGATGATATACCTGTCATTTCTGAACCACCCGAGACATATACTACATTTACGATACCTTTAGACCACTTTAACAATACAACTTGCTATTTCTTCGCTGGTTCAGAGGCTGGTCCTAGCTCAACTATCCCTCTTCAGCAGGCCCATTCCACAATGGTCCCA
This sequence comes from Picea engelmannii, assembly GCA_009831015.1. Lineage (NCBI taxonomy): Eukaryota > Viridiplantae > Streptophyta > Pinopsida > Pinales > Pinaceae > Picea > Picea engelmannii. The sequence continues at coordinate 841,882 of ML781019.1, read as the reverse complement.
AACACTATGATTATTCCCACCGAGAATACAGTGGATAGCCAACATCCTATTGGCACACCTCTTTCATCTAGATAAATCCCGTCACTGCCTCTTGGGTATAATGCTTTGAATGCTTTTATCCCCATTCCTACCCAAGTTTCGTTCGGAGTTTCTGGAGTCTTTACTTCACCTGGGTATAATGGTACTTCTGGTTCCATTCCGACACCATCCCAGTTCCTCTCCAGAGGGTCTTATCCACCTTTTATAGGAGGATTCAAACCCAGTGGATGTACCACCTTTGGAAGTTCTACTTCGTTATTCACTTCTGGTTATCAAATTCCTATCGAGGGGAAATATAACCCAGGGGGGAAAATCAATTTGGGGGTCAAACCCAAATTGGGGCATCATCCTAGCCTGGAGGACAACCCCTGCTCGGAGGATATAATCCATAATATGGACAGAACATCCCCGAATCACTAGCCCAATATTGGAATATTCTTATTCAAGGAAATCCACAATCATATGGGGGGAAACAACCTCAAGTTAGCTCTTTTATACCCCCTAGTTCGGTCCAGTCATACCTCGGTTCTTCCAATCCCATTTGGGGTTCGAACGCTCAACCTAGTGTCCCTCCCCAAGGGAACATCCCTAATCAGTACAACCCTATGGGCTACATTCCTCCTCACACACGTCTGAATCTGTTAGGACCTTCACCTCACATACAGATTGCTTATGGTCCTACTGGTATACCGGCGGGACTCCCTCCCCAAAGTCACTAGTATCCTCTGGTGAATAGACAATTACCCTTTTTAGCCACTTTGGATCTACCTGATTTGTCTAGAATCTTGAATGATCCTATACTAAATTCTCCCCACTGGCCCGTTATACCGGCCAAATTACCATTTGACATCCCAAAATTTTTTGGTAAACCGGGAGAGGATCCGAACAACCATGCCATGACTTTCCACCTTTGGTGTTCATCCAAATTTTTGATGGATGATTCCATTCGGTTACGTCTCTTCCAACGAACTCTCACGGGTTAGGATACAAAGTGGTATATAGAACTATCACGAGGTTTCTTTACTGAATTTAATACCCTATCCATGGATTTCCTTACACACTACCAATTACCGATCTGTTATGAAACAAGAACTGATATCCTGAGTTCCTTCAAGCAAACTAAGGCCACTGACATCTCTGATCACATTCATGAGTGGAGACGAAGTCGATGTTTGATCAAACTCGATCTTCCCGATCAGTTATTGGCAGAGTGGTTCACGAAATCATTCATGAATGAAATCTCTCATGATATTTCCATGGGTGGAGTTTTCACCGAAGAACAGGTTATCAATCACGCTCAATACCTTGACCTCGTTTATTCACAAATGGGTACTCTTTACGACTTACTCCCTGATGCACCTCGCCCTTCTACTACCGCCACCTCAACTACCCCTGCTACTTCTCATGCGGCTGATGGTGTGATTGGAACTTTCCATGCTCAACCTCAAAATACGCAAGCCTCTCCCACCAACCCCAAGTCTAATTCTTCTAATGTTCAAAATGCTCTGTCTCCTACTCCTCCCGCTGGAAAAACCTCTGAAGTTAAATCTGTTCAATCTACCCCCACCAAAAAGAGTAAATCTAAAAAAGGGAAGGGTAAGAATAAGTAGGATAAAAATAATCTGCAGTATGAGAAAGCCAAAACTTAACCTACTAATGATAAGGATAAGCATAAACCCCTATACCCTTTCCTTATTTGTGGTGATGATCACTATATGAAATATTGTCCAAGACGGGCCGAGGTCACTAAGTTCCTCCAAGGGACCGTAAAACCTCCCACACCTGTCGTTTTGTCTCAACCTTTCCCTTCTCAACAATAGACCCAATTGGTCATCCATGCCTAACCCTCTCCCTCCACTACTTCTTATGTACTTATGTGTACTGGTGATTCTAGAAAGAATGAAGTTACAATTACCACTCGGGGGCCAAAGATTACTCTTCCTCAAAGGAGAAGGTTGACGATATACCACCTTCATTGGTTCAACAACCTTCCTCAACTTCACCTCCCAATGGTCCTCTTCATCTTGAACAACCGAGTCTCGATACAGTTCTTCGCCCTCCTCCAAAGGGTGTTGTTCGAAAGTTCACCTTCAACCCTCATGCATGTGCTGCTCAAAACTATAGTATTGTAGAAGATCTAGCGCAAGCACCTTCTACGATGTCGACTCTTGAAGTCCTTCAAAGTTGCCCTGCTCAACGGAAGGCACTTCTAAAGGCTGATCCTACAGATACAAATTTGATAATTTTTGACCTTGAAGATCACATTCCGAGACTCCCCCCTCAACTAGAATTCCAAATAAAAGTTGTTGTCAACGACAAGAACATCTATAGGACTGTTACTGATGAGGGTGCCTCCACGTGTGTAATGTTTGTTTCCTGTTGGAAGGCCATCAACTCTCCTCCTCTTACTAAATCACATAACATGCTTAAAGCCTTCAATGGCTTTGGATTTAAGCCTTACGGTGTACTTCCTTCATTGTCTATTATGTTGGAAGGCAAATCGGTCAATGTTGAAGTAGTGGTCTTTGATGCACCTCTCAATTATAATCTCTTACTTGGCCATAGTTGGATTGATGCGATGCACATCGTTGTGTCTACCCTTTTCCGTGTTATACATTTTCCACATTAAGGAAAGGTCATTACTTTCGACCAGCTAGCCTTTTTCAACTCTGACACCTGTACTAGTAACGTACCTTTTATCGCAAAGACACTGCCTGGGTATGAGAACGTCGATGTGGGCCTCCTTAAAGATTCGACTTTGATGGGTACGTTCACAATCCCACCTCTCGATGTTCCACCTCCTTTGGTTGCCTCGATCAACATGATTTCCACCTCCGTTCGCAAAACTCACACATCTTCCGACCCGTGGGTAATACCCGAACCTGGTGATTATCCTCGCTACGGAAACCAAATGCCTTTAAGTCCGGTTGAATCCGCCTATCAAGCCATTCAATTGGCCACCCCTTCTACCCTCTCTCTTGGTGATTCATCTCCTGACCCATTCCACGTTATTTTTCCCACAAACAAGATGATTATGTCGGTTATATAGATGGAAGACACCCCTTGGGATGATGGACATCATCGTTCCATTCTCTTCCTCGAACAACACAACATCGAGAGTTACAAATGGATTTTGACTTTGTCAACTGTTGCTGTCATTTCCTCTATTGCCAAGTCGTCACACGACGTCTTATATGAAGGGAACTTAAGTAATATTTCGCCCACCATCCCCCTCAACATATCCATTAAACCTGGAGTTGTTGAAAATGTTCACATCATAGCTTTGAGCTCCACTGACGAGGTTGTCACATATAAATCACTTTTCCAAGAGTTTCATGACATCTTCGCTTGGATCTATGAATAAATTTCAAGTATTGACCCTGATAATGTTGTAGATGAAATTAAGACGTACCCAGGTGCTAGACCCGTCCGGTAGAGACTTCGTTCGGTCCACCCCCATAAAGCAGCTACTATTAAGCTTGAAGTCGAAAAACTTCTTAAAGTTGGCTTTATTTATCCTATGGCTTTAACTGATTAGGTATCCAATCTCATTTCGGTTAACAAGAAACAAGGTACGATCAATGTTTGCGCCAATTATAGGGATATCAATCAAGATTGTCCTAAGGACAACTTTCCCACCCCCTTCATTGATCAGATCATCAATGATTGCACTAGGAGTGAAATATTCTCTTTAATGGACGGTTTCTCCAGCTATAATCAAATCAACATCTTGCCCGTGGATCAACACAAAACTACTTTTATTTGTCCTTGGGGCACCTTTGCATACTGAAAACTACCCTTTGGTTTAAAGAACGCCAATGTGACTTTTCAACGTGCCATGTCTTATGATTTTCATGATATTAAGCACATTGTACAACCATATCTAGATGACCTACCGACGCATTCCATGCATCATAGTGACCATCCGGCACACCTCCGAGCCATTTTCCTTCGTTGTTGGTTCTATCGTATACGCTTAAACCCATACAAATGTGTTTTTTGTGTGGAGTCCAACCGACTTCTAGGTTTTATCATTTCACGCCAGGGGATCAAGGTAGATCCTTTGAAGGTCGAGGCGATCCTCAATCTCCCTCCTCCTTCTTCACTTTTCCAACTTCAAACTTTGCAAGGGAAAGCAATCTTTTTACGTCATTTCATCCCAAACTATGCTCAATTAATGCTCAAATTTACTTGACTGCTAAAGAAAGGTTCTGGGTTCGTATGGGATTCCACTGCCAACAAAGATTTCTTAGATTTGAAACTGACTTTAACCCATACCCCATTACTTTTCCCACCTGATTATAGTTGATATTACTTCCTTTATCTCGTTGTGCCAAACTCTACCATCGACATGGTTCTAGTCCAAGAAGATGATTGACACGACAAACATGTCATCTATTATTTGATTCAGAGTCTCACGACCACCAAAACCAAATATTTACATGTTGAAAAACTGGCCCTGGCAGCTGTTCAAGCTATTCAACGTTTTCGTCACTACATCCTATTATGCAAGACCACTGTAATTTCTGATTGCAACCCCATGCAATACATTCTTACACGCCAATTGCTAGGGGGAAAGTACTCTAAATGGATAATGATTCTCTAAGAGTTTGACTTAGAATTCGAACGCGCTAATTCTAAGAAATCTTTGGTGTTTGCCGAACTGATGTGTTACCTTCCCTGCACTGAGACAGAAAAAGTAGCAGTAGATTCTTTACCTGATGAATCTCTTTTTCTGATTAGTTCCGATGACCTTTGGTATGGAGATATCATTATATATGTCCAGACTCAAACTTTCCACCTCGATCTATCTAGTGCCAACCGTTGTCGTATACGATATCAATCTCGTCAAAATATCATCCTTGGTGACACTCTTTATCATCATGGGGTTGACTCTATTTTTCGACAATGTCTCACCTGTGACGAGGATGAGAAAGCGTTGAATGAATACCATTCTAGAGCATGTGGTGGTCACATGTATGGGTATGCTACTACCCAAAAGATCTTACAAGTAGGGTATTTTTGGCCTTCTTTATTTAAGGATTGTATTACCGCCATCCAAAAATTCCATGCTTGCCAAACGTACAATAATAAAATAAGATTACATCTCGCTCCCTTACACCCTGTAGTTTCCGTCGGACCTTTTGCAAAATGGGGTATCAATTTCATGACATGTAACCCTCACTCGGCTGAGGGTTATGGATACATTATCGTTGTTGTGGATTACTTCATGAAATGGGCTGAGGCGATGCCTACATTCAACAATACTGGGAAAAATGCAGCCCTTTTCATATTTAATCATGTTATTAATCGATTCAGGATCCCGCAAGATATCGTTACTGATCACGATAGCCATTTTCGAAACTTTATGATGTCTAAACTTACCGACAAGTTGGGTCTTCTGCATGAAAACTCAACCCCCTACTATCCACAGGCCAACGACGAAGTTGAAGGAATAAATAAAATCCTTATCACTATGCTTCGTCGGATAATAGGAATCCATAATACCAGTTGGCACACAATGTTGTTTTCAACATTATGGGCCTATCATACATCTGTGAAGTCTGCTATGGGATTTACCCCTTTTCAACTAGTCTACGACATTGAAGTCATTCTCCCGATTGAATGTGAAATACCATCTTTAAATCTATCCATCGAACTTCTCCCAAACACCTCTGTTGAAGAAGAACATCTATTTCATCTTATGCAATTAGATGAGACCCGTCATGATGCCACCCTAGTTATTGAAACTCAGAAGAAACGCGTAAAATCCCAATATGAAAAGCATGTCAAGCCACATGTTTTCTTTGAGGGAGATCTAGTTCTCCTCTATGAACAAGATCATGATCTACTAGGAGCTATAAAATTCAAAGCTATGTGGCGAGGACCATATATCGTCAAACGAGTGTTAGAGAAGGGAGCTTATGAGTTAGTAGATTATGATGGCATTCCTTTGAGTGAACCCAGAAATGGGCTTTACTTGAAGAAGTACTATGCTTAGATTGTCTATGCATGAGTGCTTGTACTTTTACTGTACCATACTCTTGTGTGTTACTTTTGTGCACTTTTTATTATTTGGTTTCCACCCACAATGGCTTACCTTGCATTGTTCTTGGTTTCCAGATGTCGATATCTTCACTACCCTATATTGGCTTCGCCGATGGTACTAGATGTAGTACTCAGAACCTAGCTTCTGCTGCTTGGGCAATCTATGCACCTACCAACGAACTTATTAGTCTACACCAATAATATCGTGGAATATAGCACAGTCATCGAATGATTGACTGATGCTATTTCACTTGGGATTCGTCACTTTGTTGTACGACTTGATTCGTAACTAGTAGTGCGCCAGTTAAATAATGTCTATACTATCTGAAGTCCTACTTTGTTATAGGTATATCTATGAATTCTCCTCTTGAAACATTATTTCGATTATATTGAATATCAACACATTCCTAGATGTCTAAATACATTAGCTGATGCTCTAGCTAATTATGTGTTAGATAGACATTTGAGACATTTATAAATCCAATCACACATTACACATTGTATATAGAAGTAGAGTAAGCTGGTAGAAGCCTCATGTATATAGATATAATGATAAAATGTTTTACAAAAATGTTTTCCATCCAAGGACCAAAATATAAAAATATGAATCCCATGGCTTCTACAAAATAGCATCATGGATGTTGCTCACAATAGCATACTACTGCCCATGCCACCCTATGAAGTAACTGACTAAGTGAGCCGAACACGCCTATAGTATGGCATTGATAACACCTCAGGATCTCCTCGATCAAGATGTCAGGAATGCCTGTTGTCAGGTTCTTCTCCATTGCCTCATAGTCATAAACATCCCACCCTGCTACTACACCTGCCTCTCCTCTTCTCTGGATCAGAGATGTTCCCGGAGGTCGGTGTGGCCCTACATCTGCATGGTCAAAATTTTTTGATTAGTCTTTAGATCGAAAACACAAAAAAAATCTTATATCCTAAAAATCCACAAAAAAACTATAAATAACAAAATGTCTTTCTTACCTAGATTTCCCCACTGAAATCCCTCAAGGAGAACCAAGTCGGGATCACCTCGAAAGTCTAGGTCGACATATGCATAATCATCAATCATCAAAATTTGGGGCCTTAACCAGTCAAAAAATTCATCATTGTACTTGACAATGGGTCCCACTACATGTCGAGCCATAAGGTCACACCACCGTTTCATTCTTGGATCTCGTGGGGTTGGTATTCCCCACTCTACCTGCAGTCGCAAATAAGGGACTCTTTCTAAGAATAAAGACACCAAAATGGACCCATACCCAAACTACTTTAGGTCTCCATTCTTTCTTTTAGTGAGTTGTGTCTTCATACTGCGAAGCATACCGTCACACCAATTGAACACTCGAGGTTTTGTGCATTCAATGGCATATTGAAAATAAATCTGGAGGGCCAGGTGCAATGAAGAACTTCTCGCCATCCACACAATAGTAAAGAGAATGGTCCTGAGAGTCAGATCCCAAACTCCTCTGATGGCCACTTTACCTTTGCGCCTCTTGGCCTCAGGTTCGCAATACCGATGGATGTACTCACTCATCAGCAAGCCACCACCTCGACCCCCTGTTAGGGTCATATGTGCCCCATGACAGGATAGCCCTGTCAAAATGTGAATATCTTTGACGTCCAAGGAAAGAACATGGACACCCACATGAAACACTTGTTGGTCCACGTCCCACATGTGGACCAAGTACTCTAATAATCTCAGTTGTGCTCTCATTCCATGGATTTTGAAGAACTTTAACAAGACACACTGTCGAAGGGCATTGACGGTGCCCGGATAATTCAAAGCTATGAATTCATCATCCTCATGTTCTCATTCTCTTCACTCCAACATTTTTTCAATCAAACACCTGCAGGGAGATGAGAGAAGAAAATCACCAACTTTAATCATCATTTTTTGAATTCTTTTTGGTCCAACGCATGCATTTCTTTTTGGGTTTTTGGTCACCGCAACCGGGCTTCAATTACAGTGTGGAATTCCTGCAGGTGAGCCATTGGGCGCCTGCGAAAATCCTTGATTTCCACAGGGCCCGATACTAGTCACCTGCGGCGGCCCCAGCGCATGCCTACTGGCCCAAAAACTCACCTAAAAAACATCTTTTAACCACTAAAAACGAATTTCAATCCATTCAAAAGGAAGAGGATGAAGATCTTACCGTCTTGACGAAGATCGTTCGTCGAATGGTCACCTGTGCTACTCGCAATTGACAGTCGAAGTAAGGGGTAAAAAAGGGGTTTTTAGACAATTTCTTGACCAAATGCGAATGAAATGGTAAAAAGAGCTCTTACTCTTATTTATTTCACTTTTTACCCTTTTTCATAATATTTTATATTATATAAATTCATTTTGTTTTAAACCCTCAAGTCTAATAGCCTTGTGAGTGCCTTGTTTCTTGCAAGAAGAAGACTAGGGTCCTAATTAATGGAGTATGGATGTTTGTTCCATAATTTGTTTTCTCTTCGTTGCGCATATCAATACTTTTTAGGGTTTTTTAGTAAAACCTTGAGTTCACTCTTCGTTCGTTCTTGTGCTCGAAAATTTATGAGAACGCAATCGAGTATACTTTTGTTGTATTTTCTTACTCGTCATGGTAACATGAAAAGTGACACACATGGAGTATCGTTTAAGCTCTTTTCACACTCCATAAAAACGAAAATATTGCCGAGCGACCTTGTTCTATTCATGCTCGTAAAAGTATTTGAATAAAACATTCGATGGGCGATTGTTTATCACTTTTTCGGTCCTGTCAAACTATTTTACGAAAAGCTAACTAAGATAGTTCTCTTTAAGTGTTTTTCAGACTCTATAAACATGAAAAACCCCCGAGTTTTCTATCTTTGGACTAGTTAAACAAACATAGAAAGAATCGCATGGGACCGAACCACTCCTTCTTAGGGTTCGTTAAAAATAATCCAAGGGACTCATCCAAAGGATGAGCTTACATTACAAGAATATGTTATCCTCCTCAAGATTGTGTAAAAATAAAGAGATACTCGCCAGAAATGGTGGGGGAAAATTTGGGAAAGAAATGTGTCTCTGTATATGTATTAGTGGCAGCGAAGACTCGCTCTTGAACATGACACCCCCTTTTTCATCATTTGAATCCGGGTTGGGAAATCCATTTGTCTCTCGTCTGACTTTCTACAAGTTTATATCTTGGGTCGTCTTTGATTCAATGCTACCAAGACTGTCGTTGTGTCATCCATATGTTCAAGAGCAGTCTGAATAATCCCTCTCTTGAGTTGGCCATTTGTAGTTGTCAATTCCTACCATGTCGGCCTTCCCCGTGTCAGTATCATATCATATTCATATTTTACTCTATCCTAAATCTGTTACGTATTTCATTTCATTGATGGGGGATACATCAAGGCCCTCCTGTGACAAGTCTCTTCCTGTCGACTTCAACTCATTATCCAGGGATGAGACTTAGAAATTGTTTAGTACCTTAGAGCCTACATGCCCTAATGGCAGGTTTCTTCACTCTTGACAATGGATTCACATCATTGGTCCATGATCAAAAGATTCTATCGAATGTTCGACTTCAGTTCATTTATTCACATTCATTGGATTGTACTACAGTACCTTGGGAGTCATTGACATCAATGGTGATTTCCCTCGAACTTGTTAACGATTTTCATTAATGACTGATAATCAAGCAGTTTCTAACTATGTTCGACTCCAACACCTGTAATCACATGGTTAGATTCATACTTATGGACGACGGGATTGAAGACCCTGTATCTCATCATTCATGGTCCAGGTTGCGATGGAATATTGATGATTTGTATCGACACATAGATCCACTTTGTATCTCTCGCGGCTATGGTTGCATCCAAATTTTTCTCATGCATAGATCCACAGTGTATTCCTAGTGGCTATGTAACATTTTGATGACATGGATCAACAGTGTATCATTAGTGGCCATGACTTACACTTATGAGTTCAATCACTTATAGTTTGAACATGGGAATGCTTACTTCATACATGGTATCCTATTTTGTAGATGCTTGATTGTTTGTAGGTTCCCGATTGGTGCGTTCTTTGTTCCCAACACACACATGTATTTTACAAAGTATTTTGGTCATCAAAAGTTTTGACCTCATACTTTGGGGGGAATTCTATTACACATTATTTTGGTCACTCTGATGATGACTTTACAAGCATGTAATCAGGCCCTAAAAATCATCTTTTGCTTGAGAAAAGTGGCTACTTTCCTCCCCTGTAAGACTACTTTTTAGAAGGACGCCGCAGGCTACCCATAGGGTACAGTGTGGAAATCCATGATTTCCGCAGGCTTCTCTATAGCTGGCCTACAGGATTTTCGTAGGCTACCATATAGGTAGGGTGTGACGACACTTGAAAGCCAAAAGAGGAAAGAGGTTCAAGAATTTTCCAGAAGGGGAATCTTCTGGAATGTGAGGTGGCGTCTGTATGGTTATGATCCTACTGACTTCTCTGATATGGTGGGATCATCCTCATCCCTTTAACCACTTCAAATTATCCTATATAATAATGGTATTTTCATGGAAAAGGTTAAGAACAATTAAGAAAAGTTGAGCAAAGGATTGCTGGAAGAATAGGCTGGAGATTGTGTGAAGAATATCATTTCAGTTGATACTTGAGGTCTACATTTGCCCATCAATATTTTGAAGATCATATTCATGCAAATCTTGGAACAAGTATATGTGTGTGTTGGAATGAAGGACAAGTAAAAGGGAACTTGCGACATCAATGCATTTCAGTTGTATCTTCCACTTTTATTCAATGTTGGCCCTTGACCAAGTTTTGGGGTAACCCTGGTCATTTTTGACCTATTTTGGGACTTCGATAGCTAGTCGAAGAAGGAGCACCAAGCAAAGTAGAGATCACGGGATCTCGGTCCACTTTTGGGCCTCTTTTAGGGTTTTGGGTTAATGTGATGGGAAAGGGATGTCGACCCATGGGTTTACCCATGCTTAGGCCCACTTTTGTAATGTATAAATAGATACTTGGGCAATGTAAGAATGGTCGATGGCTTAGTTCTAGTAGTTAGATCTGTGTGATTGGATGTGGATTGTAAATGCTCCATGCATGATTGTAAGAGGCTTGCAGAGCTAAGTGCTAGTTGTTGTAAGAGGTTGTAGAAGGGTTTACGCTGAAGTACAAGGAAGAAGGATCTAGTGAGCTACGCAGATCTTTTGTCTTATGTGAAGTAAGGGTTTTGAGTGGCTTTTTGTTGTAACCAATTGAAGACACTAATAAATAAGAAGAGTTGATGGACGTATCCCCAGGGAGGGGGTGAACCATGTAAATCTATGTATTATGCTTTGTGCTTTGATTTGATGCATTTATCTCTTTCGTTGCTAAGTTCTTTGATATATTTAGATATATCTACTTAGGATTTGTGCTTCTTAGATGTGTATGAATGTTAGATCTGATGTATATGAATATGCTTAGTGCTAATCTACTAGATCTGATCTATTTTACTGTTGCTAAGTGCTGAAATATATTAGATCTAAGTGAATGTTGTGATGCTCTGCGCATTCTGTGAAGTATAAGAATGGTTGAATATTGATGAATAATCGATGCTAAGTGCGCTATAAGGATAGAATCATAGATATGTGTCCCAGCTAAGGTTGCAGACACCTGAGTCTTGCAACCACCCCTACTTCTACCTCGGGTGAGACTTCATCTACTTCGCAGGTGTTGCTGAAAGGGATGGTAGTTAGGTCTTTGTTGGTGCGATCTTGAGCATTGAACCCTGGGTCTGCCCCTATGCCAACAAATGGTTCCATTGTCGGGACTGAAACTGCGATTGCTGGGAACTAGAGAAGAAGAAGCTTTGTGCAAAGAAAGCTCTGTGCGTAGATCTGTTGCCCTAGTGCACAGTGTTCTACTTGACTTGTGAAGCTTTGTGCCAAGAAAGAAAGAGATCATATCTACAAGAAAAGAGGTTGATACTAAAGAAGAAAGATCAGAATTCTTTGTACTCTAAGAAAGGTAAAAGTGGGATTTTCTGATTAAAAAGGTAAGATTTGTAAGCTCTGTGCTCTGATAAAGGTAAGAAAGTTCTAGATCCGAAATCTTTGTTCTCTGTAGAAGTAAGATAAGTGGAAATTTTTTGTTTCTAGAACATAGATCTAGGTATTCTTGATAGATTATGTCCTATATTGAAAACTAGGGCATTGTTAGATGAAAGAAGGTTTGATATGAATAGATCTGATAAGAATAGTGATAGTTATGTTATACCTATGCATAGAAAGAATGTTTGGAATAAAAAATGGATGCAGGATCCTAGAAATAATTTGTTGAAGATTGGCCCCTATGATCCTGGTGTGAAGTATATAAGAGGTTGGGGATTAGTTACAAGAAATAGAGGATTAACCCTCTGTTACCGTTGTAGAAAACTGGGACATCTAGCTAAGGAATGCCCTGGTGGAGGACCTAGTTGTCTTTGTTGCAAATCTCTAGATCATGAAGTATTGGATTGCCCCAGAATGATTGATAGTCTCAAAGGAATGAATCTAAATCCTAAGGAAACTCTAGAGATAGAAGAACCTCAGAAAGAATCAAAGAATGTATTAATTCAGATGAAAGAAACCCTGAATGAACACCGACATGTCAGATTATCAGTGATCTTTAAAGAAAAAGAATGCATCGAAGTAAGGATAGGGGACTTCGACATTGATTGTGTTCTATATGAGGAAACACAGATGAATATCATGACCGAGAGAACGTGGGAAGCTATAGGGAATCCTACCATGATCCCTTCACTAGGAGGAATAGGACTCTTCAGAGGAAAATTGGTAAACCTATGTGGAAGGATCACATCTATATCTACAAATGCTAATGGAAATTCGACTGAAGAAGATTTTGAGATTATTAAATTTATTGAGGACAACACCCATTTACTATGTTACTTGGAAAACCTTGGATTGACAGAGATCAAGTTAGACGGAAGGAAGAAACAAAAGTTTTGGAACAGAAGAAACAAGAATTAAAAGATTTTATGACCAAGAAGATTGCATAGTTGATTGAAGAACAGATCGAATCTCCTTGACACTAGAAACCCCAATGTCAAAGCTGAAAGACTGTCAAAAGGCTCACAGAAGACTGAAGCACCTGTCCCAGAGAAAGAAGAATTATTATCTCGGAGATAATCTCAACAGCGTGCAGTGACTATGCTAAAAGAAGATAGGAATCATAATAGAAAAAGACAGACCTGAGTTGAATATTACTGGGAAGAAGGCTAGAAAGTTAAGAAAGAAGAGCATGCATATTGAAAAGTTACAGTAGATTCTAGATGGAACATCACAGAAAGAAAACTTGTAGAATTTGAGCTTCGTCGGGATATCAGAACAACGACCTATGGCACTTTTCCATGGCGAAGCAATATAGCCATTGGACCGATATACCCGTTCGAATTTCTCTCCGAACAAACATAAAATCATTAAAGGATCTCTACCAGACCACTGGACCTCGCCATAATGGACAGATCAACATTAATGGAAGCTTCATACCCGTTGCAAGTAGACCGTTGCCGAATTTCTTATTTAGCTCATCGCGCCATGCCTGAAGAACACTTTTGACAATTGAGAATTTGAAGCCCACAGAACACTTTTGACAATTGAGAATTTGAAGCCCGCAGAACTAGTGATTGTATATAGTGGTCATTGCGATCTGATTGTTCATCCTAGTGTAGTATCTGAGATCATCGTGACCCCGATTATTTTTCCCGAGCGCGTATGTCCAACAAGCTCACTTCAGTTGAAGAATCCATCACAGAAGTCCTCCTTGATTTAATGATTGAGAGAGTCATGTCAGAAAGAGGAATGTCCACCAGAGTCCAAGATTCATCGAAAAGAGGAGTAGCAAATTCTCCATCCACTTCTCGAGCCGGACCATCCAGGTCGATGAGAAGAAAAAAAATCATAAGGATGATCTTGCGAACGTTAAACTGATTCTGAGCATTTTTCCCACTTACCTACCCCCTCTGCATGGTGAAATCAACCATGACAGTGTGCCCTGAGAATTTGAGTATGCTATGATCACTGCATACCTACCTAAAGGGGTGCACGCGGTTTGTGCTAATCAGGACAAGCTTGCAGTGTTGAAGTTTAGTGACTTCAACCTCAGTGACACGAAAGTATACAATATGCTCGCCCTACACAAGTATCTAACGAAGACGAAGGGAAAGAACTCGAAGGTCGTCCCGCAGTCTTGGACTCAGAACCTCGTGCAGTCAACATTGTTGAATGTCATGAAGATCCCACACTTTGGCAGGCACCAAGAGGTGAATGCGTGCGTAAAGTTGCTTCTGTCTTGCTATCACATAAGCTACTTGTGGTTGAACCTCCGTGTCACAGTGGATTCGACCTTGATTAATCGAATTACATGACTCAACATGCAGGGCCCTGACCTACAGGAGTTTTATCCTGGAAATACCACAGACAGAGCGCTAGTAGTGAAGATCAAAGAAACCTATGGCGATGTCGAGAATGGAACGCAAGGCTACAAGGTAGCCTCTATTCAGAGTGGCGTAGTTGTTACAAGGGAAAAACTCTCTATGGCCAAGGGTAAACCACAAAAGACAGGTATGACTGCAAAAATCAACTCAATTCCAACATGTGCTATATAAACTAATGTGCAATACGAGGAAGAAGCCTACCTTGATCCAATCATTTGATGTCATTCCACCATTGAGCACTTTGACCCAAAGCTTTACACCTGCAAGAAGTTCTCAACAAACAAGCGATGCAAGTATATAGTGACAATATATAAAATGAGTTAGCACATCAGATAGCACAATCCATTAATAAACATTACAAACATGCCCATGGATAATAATCATATATTTGCAAGATATCGATAGGATGGGAAAGGAGTATTTCTATTAATGATTGATCAACAGAAGCATCAACATTACAGACTTCCGTGTCGGCACGGTTCGAAACCAAGAAACCAAGTTCCTTCCAACTGGGTCTCCACCACTTCAATCCTCCACTAAAGGCAAGCTTATAGCAAAGAGGTAATGAGGTCCTCTCGACAATAATGAAATATCTTGGGGCATGAACATTGTGTTTAGACTTGAGGGACAAAGGGATGCAGACTCAATATGAATTAATATCTCCAGAGTAACTTTGCTCTCAAAGTTGAATGCTTTCTCCTCCTTTTTCCATAGCTCGAAATTGTGCTCTTATAGCCTCTAGAATGCAACTGAAGGGCTGAGTCAGAATGTTTCCAGTATATGGAAGGCCAAATATCAGAGATCTTATGTCGTGACATGGAAACCCGACCTCATTTTGTGTTTTCTGGCACAAATCCCAATATACGCGAGCTGTAGTGGAGTAGCAAGTGTATATGCATCTTGCAAAGCAGTTAGGGAGAGTATATGTGGAAAAATATATATTTTTGGCTTTGGATTTATCAAAAAGGGGTTGATAAGTCTGCATAGGTAAATGGAAAAAGGCCCTCTGTGAAATATAGAAATGGTGAGGCAAATCTTGCTATAACAAATGCCCCTAATGTGTGAGATCAGAGGAGTATCTGCGATGGCCAAAATACATTATAAATAACCTAGAAGTGGAGTGGTAGAGAACCAACTGGATGAACTCAATTGCTCATTACATTATGTACTGACTTTGCATACATGGTTGCCAAGAATACAATGCAGATCCATGTGGAAAATATACCAACAAGTGTTCATGGCCATGAGTAGGAAAGTATAAATGTGGTTACATGCCAATAGCTATCATAGTCATGAACAAGACCCAGTGAAACCAGTCTCAAAATCAATTTGAAGATATATGTATACCATGGAGTACAATCTAATCTCCCATGATCACTGAAGTCAAATAGGTACTGGTCCAATGAAATGGAAGCAACAACTCAGGAAATCTGCGTTCACAAAGTGATGTCTTCAAGTCTTCAATACAATCCGCCAATGGTGCAAGTCTACATCATGTTAATAAATGAGTTGAGGTCGAACATGATGATACATTGTTTGATTACCAGTCATTGAGGTATACCATTAACAAACACGAGACAACCTACCAATGATGAAAGTAGGTATCAAGACACCAAGTACATCTCTACAAATGTGAATAAAGGAGCTGGTGTCGAACAATTGAGAGATCCATTGATCAAGAGACATTGATGTATTCCCATCTGTCAATGGCGAGAGAGCCTACCACTAATGAATGCAAGCCTCAAGGTACTCATAAAACTCTAGGTATCGTATCCAGAATACATGAGCTGAAGTTGATGGAAAGAGACCCGCTGAAAGGAGAGCGTTAAGGCATCTCTCATCAGTCAGCACGAGGAACAAAGTAGGAGCTTCATGTTTTGGTGGAGATCAGGCGAAGAACATGTTCACAAACCAACAACCCTGTGTGTCTTTCACGTGTGCCAAATGAAAGCGATACACGAAAAAGACCCTCTGAATAGAAGCCAACGATGAAAACTGCTAACAAAGGTGTGGAAACCACCAATAAGGATAATGGCATCAAAGACACTGCATGAATCCCAAAGTGTGAATAGATGTCTTACTGTCAAACATAAGGGAAACCACCCAGTCAACGACCCATGATGAAATGTCGATTGTTGGGTTCAAGGTGACCTACCAATGATGAAAGTAGGGCCAGGGTGCATCATAAGACCAAAGTATCATGTGATTATGAGAAAAACTAAGGGTATGGCCGACATGCAAAGTCAAGATTTCTGAGGAGTGGCCAACACAGGTTGATAGAATTCCTTTGAACAAGAGCATGAGACATATAGTGGACTCTGACATCATAGACTTAATGATGTGACAACTAGATGCAGGAAGCATCCATAATGTTCTCTACAATGACTAGAAGATTAACCAGTCGGTAGAGAAAATTCTGTAACGAGATTAGCTTCCTAAGGCCATGCTAAACCCAAAATTATGATGATGCAAGGACTCAATAACTTTGTGCTATGTTCAAAGGTGACACGACTGCTTCCAATTACAATATAGTACTCCCTTCCCACCTGTCTTTTTTTGTTTTTTCATAAAAAGTGAATGCTATGATACAGAGGAGGGAACGAGTGTCGCAAGTAAGGAAAACTAGTTCAAGCAGTGGAACGTACCTATGCTCAATGAAAGGAAATGCATGCAGGATATGGGCACTCAGGGTGATGTTCCTTCCAAGGTATAGGGTGTCAAATTGCGAAGGATATAAACAAGGCTCTTCTTTGTTGAGGATGCAAACTGTTTGGGCTATGGTTTATAACGCAAAGCGAGAACCAGTTAAAGGCTCAAAACTGCAAGCAAGGGCATGAGATGCAATCACAATTTAACACCAAAAAATGTCCTTTTTTATATCTTTTAGTCTACTTGGTGTGAAAAAGGGGTAAACTTGTGCCAAATAGATGTCTTTTCAAATCCAATTTACAAGTGTGAAAAATACAAGTTCACTCGACAATATTTTCCATTTTTTATAGCGAGTCGGAAAAGAGCTTAACTAAGACTCATGATATTTCAAATACAATTTTAATGAGTGTGAAAGGGACAAATCACTTGGCGATATTTTCAATTTTTAATAATGAGTCGGAAAAGAGCTTAACTAAGACTCGTTAGGAAGATTCTAGGCGGAAATCCAAGTCTTACGAAGGACCGAAACAAGCTCGAGAAGACCCAAAGCTCTCCAAGTTGAGGAGGACAAAGTGCCATTGGAGGTTATCATCTCCGTGATATATTAGATAATGTCTCTTCCTGGAAAAGACATAGGTGGAGGCATTGGATACCCCATGAGACCACCCCAATAAAAGGGAACCTCGTCAAGACTTGAAGGGAGAGAACTCGGGAAGAGTAAAACTCTCTCTTGTTCAAAAGGTGAAGTACTAGAAATTCTAAGGAGATGACTTAGAAGGTATAGAACCAAAACTAGAAGAGCGATATCGACTAAGAATTGCATTGGCATGATAACTTCCTTAGACTTGTCACTCTCCAAGAGAAGAGTGGGGTCGATCAAAGATTGCATTGACATGACCACTTCCTCAACCATTGGTTGAATAGGATGCGAGAAAACAAGGTCAAGAGGTGCATCACCCCAAAAAACAGGAGTGTTGTCAGTCGAAGATTGCATCGACATGACCATTGGTTGAATAAGATGTGAGACAACAAGGTTAAGAGACACATCACCCTCGAACATAGGAGAGGTGTCGGTCGAAGATTGCATCGACACGACAACAGGTTGAATGGGATGTGAGACAACAAGGTCAAAGGATGCATCAACCCCTACAGGAAAAGGGGTGATAGATGAAGATTACATCAGCATGACTATTGTATCAACCAAAGAAGGAACAAAATCTTGTGAAACCATAGATGCCTTAGAACTTGAAGGGCCCTTAGGTGAACCCCACGCTTCTGGTATCCCAATAGTAATAGGACAAAAATGAGTAAGGTGAATTCCTTCACAAGTCTTGCAAAGGAATCTAGGCTTACGTCTGAGACGTCTAGGCTTCTTAATCATACGAATACCCCTAGCATGAGTCGTAGTGGCTGGTGACATGCTCCCAGCATGACTTGCAGAAGCTAGTAGAAAATATCCAACATGATTAGCAGAGGTTGGTGATGTATCTATAGCATGACTAGAAGTGACCAGACATGTGCACCTAGCATGACTTGCAGCGGCTGGTTACAGGTCTTCAACATGACTCGCAGAGGTTGTCAACCAATATCCAACATGACTAGCATAGGTAGGATATGGATCTCCAGTATGAATAGCAGTGACTGAACATGTGCCCCCAGCATGACTTGTAGCAACTGGTTGCAGGTCTTCAACATGACTTGCAGAGGTTGTCGACGATTCTCCAACATGACTAGCAGAGGTAGGAGATGGAGCTCTAGTATGACTAGCAGTGACTAGACTCATGGCGGTGATGAATTGTGGCATTTGAGACCAAGGTCCAAGGAAAGATTGGTTTTGAGAAATTGTAGGTCAGGAAGGATCCTGGTTTACACCCTGTCCCATTCCAATAGGATAGTATCCTCCTCCATACTGATTCATAAAGGGTTGTAAGGGCATCGACACTGAGGAAGATGCTTGCAAAGAGAAAGCGACATGACAAGGGTTACTCATGTGAGAATATATGTTTCCCCCAGGTGAAGGAACTTCGTGAGGGGGGTTGCCCATACTATGAAAATAACTCCCCCTAGATGAAACACCAGAGGACAGACGAAGGTCCGCCATGGGAAAAGTGTTCATAGGAATTGACATAACATAAGAAGGATAAGTGGACGGAGTGTGATAAGTAGAATGATTGCTTAATTGGGCATTTACTTCTCGCATAGTGGATTCGTAGGAAGGAATATTCCGACCTCCTACCGTAAGAGGTGTTTGAAGGATATGACTCCCTCCAAACGGAGAGTGATAAGAAGGAGGCTTCATGCCCCCATACCCAAAACTTGTATTCGCATAAGGAGGCGAGACATAGGATGGAAAGTGTGAGGACATATCAAACATACCATGAGAAAAATGATTAGAGACCCAAGGCATTGACTGAGTACCATAATTATGCATACCATTATAAAAAGAGGACAGATTTTCCCCCATGAACGTCATGGGGGGGGGGTAGCAGTAAATGAGGGAGAAAAAGGAACTCCACTATCCATGATAACAAAGACTCAACATGAAATCCTATGGTCAACTAATAGTCAAATAGCATACCAAAAATTCAAATGGCCAATATGCATGCAAACGGGCTAATGTGGCTGAGTGGCCTCCCTTCCTAAAGAAGGTATGTCTTGTCCAAGAGGGACCTGAGACTCCTTGCTAAATTTTGGAGGTAACAAAATTAGTTATAAGGGCCCTCGTAGGCTTAAAAACCAGTTGGTCAGATCCCCCCCGGAGAGGTAATCCTCCATAAAGGCTGTGTGTTGTCCGACCCTTATCCGACTCAAGGTACAAGCAGAATAACCCCTGCAAGTAACCTATGAGATACCTAATTCAAGAAACTAATAAACCATTGTATAATCGATGCACAATATAGCAGTCGTAAGTCTGGATCACCATATGGGAAGGGTAGAAAAGCCCGAAACCTTGAAAGCACCACCTCTCATAGAGGTATGGGCACTAGAAAGATCCCCAAATATGAATCAATCCATAGAAATATCTCTGACTCTAGGTGAGTATCCAGGGGTTATCCCTTCAACTAAATTCGCATGACCTTGTGATTAACTCCAGTGTGAGTGGAGCCTCCTGATATTATCAATTATACAATGGACTTCTCAACTCCCTGTCTCAGACACATATGTTGATTTAATTGCCTTGGAGAATTTTACTCACAAAATCCTATTCCAAGGCACTAAATCCTAAGCTAGTTTCTACACCCTAAAAATAAAATCGTGACTAATTAATTTTAGTTTAAAGCATAAATTTTATTGGTCGTGGTTACTCAAAAAGGTATGGAAATGAAACTCATGGTGTTATGACTCTGCATGAAAATAAAAATAGATATAATTCAAAGCCTAACTTTAACTTTTCAGTGAATGATATGCTAAATAAAAACAGTGCA
>ML781019.1:777064-821218 GCA_009831015.1 Picea engelmannii | reverse complement strand
ATTCTAAAAATGAAAATGCATGGATTGAAAAGCAACCTGATATATAAATTCTATTGTTTATAAAAACAGTAACTCAAGCAGAATACCAAACAACCAAGCAAACAACCCAGAAACCAAGGACAAATTAAAAATCGAAAATAAAGAGAAAGACTACGCCCAAAAATTCAACTTCCAACAAGCTTCCTGTCATCCCATATATTCTCAACAGGCACTACAAAGACCCAAGAAGGCTAAGTAATCCTCAAATCCTACACAACAGTCACTAAACCAAGAAAATAAGTAAGGGGAAGTGGTATACACCACTGTTCAGGAGAACATAGCGTATATACACTTCTTGCAATGAGACAACACGTGTGTATACACGACTGTCAAGGAAAAAGGGGCATATATGATTTAAAACAAGGCCAGACAAGGGTAAAACGATGAAAACTCAAACCCAGAGTGAAAAAAATCTGTCCAGCAGTGATATGACAAGAAACATAAAGGAAAAATAGAAATGTAAGAAGAAAAAGTACTTCAACCCTTAGAAGGAAGATCTTCCCCAGTATGGTCGCCAATTCTATTACAAGGGAAAAAATCTCTATGGCTAAGGGTAAACCACAATAGATAGGTATGACTGCAGAAATCAACTCAATTCCAACATGTGCTATATAAACTAATGTGCAATGCGAGGAAGAAGCCTACCTCGATGCAATCGTTTGATGCCATTACACCGTTGAGAACTTTGACCAAAATCTTTACACCTGCAAGAAGTTCTCAACAAACAAGCGATGCAAGTATATAGTGACAATATATAAAATGAGTTAGCACATCAGATATAACAATCCATTAATAAACATTACAAACATGCCCATGGATAATAATCATATATTTGCAAGATATCGATAGGACGAGAAAGGAGTATTTCTATTAATGATTGATCAACAGAAGTATCAACATTACAGACTTCCGTTTTGGCATGGTTCGAAACCAAGAAACCAAGTTCCTTCCAACTGCGTCTCCACCACTTCAATCCTCCACCAAAGGCAAGCTCATAGAAAAGAGGTAATGAGGTCCTCTTGACAATAAGGAAAGAGCTTGGGGGCTGAACACTGTGTTCAGACTTGAGGGACAAAGGGATGCAGACTCAATATGAAATAATTTATCCAAAGTAACTTTGCTCTCAAAGTTGAATGCTTTCTCCTCCTTTTTCCATAGCTCGAAATTGTGCTCTTATAGCCTCCATAATGCAACTGAAGGGTCGAGTCAGAACGTTTCCAGTATATGGAAGGCCAAAGATCAGAGATCTTCTGTCGTGACATGAAAACCCAACCTCATTTTGTATTTTCTGGCACAAATCCCAATATACGTGAGCTATAGTGGAGCAGAAAGCCTATACGCATCTTGCAAAGCAGTTAGGGAGCGTATATGTGGAAAAATATATATTTTTGGCTCTGGATTTATCAAAAAGGGGTTGATAAGTCTGCATAGGGAAATGGAAAAAGGCCCTCTGTGAAAGATAGCAATGGTGAGGAAAATATTTCTATAACAACAGTGCGCCTTGCCTATTAGCTGATCGCAGGCAAGCTAGTTCACAAGAACCGACCCACCCAAGTAACTGGATTCGTAGTCAATCTCGTAGGGAAGTGCGTAGAAGGACTTCAAATGAATTGGGCGAAGTACTTGGTGAATCAAATCTAACTGGATTGCAGGGAAGTGCAAGACCAAGGGTATGAGTTCCATTTCAGTTGGCTTCTCATACTGATAACCTTCATAGCATGGGAGATTCCATAGGGTGCCACTTTCCCAGAGACCGAGCCATTTGAACCTTTGTCTGCGAGGTTCAGTACCCTATGGTACTCAACCAATATGAGAAAGCAATGGCAGTTGAATGTCATCTTCCACGTATACGACAACCAACTAAAGACTACCATCTAGGCTACGCCTCACATTACCTCGAACATGCTCCAAATATTTATACCCTTAATGAAGTTCAATGCAAATCACCACTTCATTTATATAACAATGCGAGCTAATGAACACAAGAAATAGTTGCAGTCTTATTACAAGTTGACCGAGGAAGACATTGAAGAGATCACCAAGGATTGGTCAGCCGACCTTGTCATTCCAGTGAACCCCACAGAGTTGTCCGATATTGATAGCCCAGAGACTGTACCGGATAAACCGGGACCAAGAAAAACTAAGAAGCTTGAAAAGGTTCACGAAGTAGACAATGCATCCGTAAGGATTGCCTCTATCACACCAGATGAAGGAGGTGATGGAAAAGAGATAGAAGGCATAGAAATTGAACAAAATAAAGGCAAAGTACCATTGCCTAGGGATGAAGAAGACTCGTCAAAGAAAAGGAAGGTCTCACCTCTTAAATCTTCCTCTCAAAAGAAATCTAGAACCCCTGTAACCAAGATGCAAACTACCCTCACATTGGATGACTTTGATTTCATCGTTGCAGTGGTAAATGATGCTTCAAAGGAAATAATAGAGAAGCAGGAGGTGAAGCAGGAGCAGATTTATAACCATATAGAGATTGAACTCCAAGGAGTGCAGCAGGAACTCCAGTCTAGCCGCGTAGTCCCCACTGAACCTCTGACAACAGGGACAGTAGAACCATGAGATGAGCTAGCTCAACTTCGTCGGATTGTTGATATGGTTGAAGCTCACCTTCGACAACCTCAAGAAGACATAGCACAAGCCACATAGGCTTTGACACAGGTACAGGGAATACTTGTCGAGCAGTGCAATGCTGCCAAATGAGAAAACATTGCTCTTCAAGTACAGTGGGACAAAGAGAAAGCAAAGCTATAACAAAGCAAGGAAAAGTTGCTCGCAGAGCAACTTGAAGTCAAGGAAATAATCAACAAAGAACTCTGATCTGCGACTATTATCGAAGTACAGGATGAAGAGAGATTTCCACAACAGGTGGCACAACTTGAAGAAGTTATACATAAGCTTCAATAGTGCATTGCCTATATAGAACTCTGCACTGTGCCCGAGACCCATCAGGAGATAAGAGACCAACAAGAAGCAACTGATTACAGTGCAGTTGAATGATTGAAATCTCTTGACTTGGAGTGCAAGAAACTTAGTAACCAGAGTGCCCAAACTTATGAGAACCTTACAGATAATCCAGAGTTACAGGTGTTGGAGTTGCAGTTCCAAGAAGAAAATCAACATGGGGATACATTACAGGTGTAGCTGAAGGCCCTGTCTTTAGTGGATAGAATGAAAACATCTCATGAAAAATGCACAACTCAGTAGTAGATACATATGATCCAGAGCAAAGTGATGGAAATCACTCAGCGAATCCAACCAGTGCAAGACAAGGCATGCATGCTATTTTCCGAGATCGAAATCTAGGGAGCAGAGCTTGAGCAAGTCGTCATCACTGCAGAACAACACCTAGAAGGACCAATAAATGACACAGTGATCCTGGAATTCACCCATCAGGAAGCCATAGCAAAGAAGCAAGCTGAAGCAGCTCGAGCCAACCTCGAGGCTTTCGAAGCAAAATTGTGTAGACCAGAGTGACTCGGGATGAGTCACAGGTGAGTGTTGGGGGCATGTTGGCCCTTGACCAAGTTTTGGGGTAACCTTGGTCATTTTTGACCTATTTTGGGACTTCCACAGCTAGTCGAAGAAGGAGCACCAAGAGAAGCAAAGATCACGGGATATCGATCCACTTTTGGGCCTCTTTTAGGGTTTTGGGTTAATGTAATGGGAAAGGGATGTCGACCCGTGGGTTTACCCATGCTTAGGCCCACTTTTGTAATGTATAAATAGATACTTAGGAAATGTAAGAATGGTCGATGGATTAGTGGGTTGATAATCTTAAGAAGACTAGAGATGTCTCACTCATGCCCATTGGCAGCGCTATAAATATTGACTTGTAACCTTACTCGTGGTTTCGATTGAGAATTTTACTTGACAAGACTGTTCATAGTTTTCTTCTCTTACAAAGGTAACTTCTACCTCTTGATCATTAGAATGACTATGAGTGTAATCCATGAGTTTGGATGTCACCATTTCTAATAGCTCCAACATTCAATTCTTTTCCATAATGCAAATGCTCTTGAAATAGCTCCTTAGACATATAATCGTGCACATTGCCATCTAGAACCTTGTAGACAAGGAGAAATAAAAATGATGCTTACATTGAGGGCATTAATAATAATTTTTGTAAGATGTCCATAGAAAAATGCATGTTACTCCGTAAGAATGCTCACAACCTTTGACCTGAGCTATTTCTATTTTCTGTGAATATGGAATTCAATATGAAATTATGGTAGACCCAGAGAAAATTATGGACTATTTGAAAGATGACATTGTAGGCTCCAATAGATACAAATTGTAGCTAGTCACTCCTGAAGTAACGATTTGACAACAGAGAATTACTATTCTAGCACTCCAATTATCCTGTGTTGTATTCCCAACTAAACCATGACTCGAGCACTTCTCTTATATTAATAACTTATCGTTCAAGTTTGAAATTGGAGTTTAATTCCTTGTAGTTTGGTTGAATGACAGAAACATAAATCCACCCAGGCTAGAATAACATACCCACTACAGGAGTGCAAGTTTAAAATTGGAGTTTAATTCCTTTCAGTTTGGTTGACTGATAGAAACAAAAATCCCCCCAGGCTAAATAACATACCCACTACAAGAGTGCAAGTTTGAAATTGGAATTTAATTCCTTGTAAGTTTGAAATTGGACTTTAATTCCTTGTAGTTTGGTTGACTGACAAAAACAGAAATCCGCCCAGGCTAAATAACAGACCCACTACAGGAGTGCAAGTTTGAAATTGGAATTTAACTCCTTGTAGTTCGGTTGACTGATAGAAACACAAATCCTCCTAGGATAAATAATAGACCCACTATAGTATTGGGAAAATTATTGTTGAGCAAATGCATATAAAATGATAATAATATTACCAAAATTCACAAGTTCAGGAAAAGAAATATGATTTTTACCCAAGAGACAGGAAATGGAAGAGCTTGTTTGCAATAAATAAGAGGAGGCCTAACGGTTTGCACAAATGAGAGGGTCATGGTTAAAATTCAACGATTTCACTGATAACCTCCAATCCTACAAATAAAATACCCAATAAATCCCACAGGAATCCATAATGTCAATTAGGGAAATAAAACTTATACTACATGTTTATCTCCAGTCAAAATGAATGCCATACCCATTGATTTGAACACTGATCAAATTCAAAATTGTTGAAATAAAAAAATTCTGATAAATTGGATACCATGTACCTTGTAATACGACAAATATATGAATTTTGTTGTTGAAATGATAAGAAACCCTCTTGAGAGACGAATTGGGTTTCATCGCTGGGTGGTTAGGAAGTCGAATATCATGGACTCATCCCTTTAAGAATGGGAACGATTGATATCGATTCATTTTTTAAGATTAAGAGGAAAATATAACGAGGGGAAGGAAGATTCAGACTGACTTGCATCCATTTCGCGGTGTGCTTAGCTGGTTTTGTCAAAGAAATTACGAGGAGAAGGAGGATTCAGACTGATCTGCATCTATTTCTCATTGTGCTTGTTGATTACATTAAGCCTCCTAGATTTCTGATGGCAAATAACAGGGAAATTAGGGAAGAAAACCTTCCCGCCATAGCCATGGTTTAAAAAAAGGATTATTCAACTACCTAGATTATTTGTTCACCTTCACCTTGAGAGTTGCTTAAGGTGAATGAATAAAATTGGACTGAAGGCAATGTACCCCTTGATATTCCATTTATAACTTTAATATGGATTTTAAGATTTGATTTATCACTTTAATATATGTGTTGTGAAATAAAATTTTAGAATTTTAATTGCTTTTATGATATATTTTGATGAAGAAGAAAAATGTTATTGGTTTTGAGTGTAACTTAAAATTGTCTTTAAATTATTAAGGGTCTGTGTTTTTTTAACATAAAGATATAGGTTAATGGTGAGCGACATTTAACAAAAATCAAAGTTTGTCTCGCTATAAACCAGTGATTTATTTCATGTGAACCCTATTTTATTAAAGTTTGTGAATGTAGGAAGCATGGAATGACTCCCCCATACTAAGAGCAGTTACGATTCCCAACCCTAGATTATTCCATGCATGATTGGAGTAGGATTGAACAATGTCGAGGAGATATGTCTACCTAAATAAGATCACGATCTATATCTATGCCCAACAAAAGGGTTCCAAGAAGTTTAAAGCGAAAAGAATGCTTCCATACCATGAGGAGAATTGTTTCAGATTAGGGATGGTATGCACATAGCACTATCCGCCAACACGAACTTTTCTGACAATCTTTGAAATAAGTCAAAGAAAACACCCTAACAGTAGATTTCAATCAAAATATTCACTTTGAGTGAAGGATTTTTTTAGTCAAGAAGTAGTGTACATTGTTCTCCCTTTGGCTACTAGAAGCTAAAAGAAATATTTTAGCTAAATAGTTTTTCATGAGTCATGCCTATCATTAATTTATCCTACATTCAAGGATGTTTTTTAGGTCTCCATCACCTAGATCCCTTTGAATATTCTATGGCTCTCAATAGTGACTAGATCATCTATATTTAAGGGTGGGAACTCTTAGGTCGTTATAGTAAAAAAGGCCATGCTAACACCTATGATAAATATTCAATCACCCCTAATAAGAGATATGGTGGATTGTCTGTAAAATAAAAGCATCATTTTTTTTAGTTCAATGGACATTGGCCCTCTAATAATGAATTGATCGAGTGGATAAAAAACATATGAAACATCATGCCCGAGGTTGGATTATTTGAGAGAGGTTTTTTTGCATCTCTCTTCTCTGGTGAATATGAGAAGTAAATGATTTTAAAACAAGGGCCTTGGTTTTGGATTAGAATAGGGATTTTAGTCTCCCCTTGGACCCTCAATTTCAACTTGAGAACAATATTAGTTTTTTCAACCCTGGATGGCAGAGGTTGTATGTTGTCATCATGCTGCCACCTATGGTCTTATCTTTTCTCCACATCATCAACCACCCACAAAAATGATAAACTCGAACCCCTTGATTCCAAGTACCAGTTGGTAGTGTCATTCAGTAGCGATTTTTTGTAGTGCCCTTGCAAAATACTCTGCACATTTCATAGCGCAGATCCAAAACAGGCCTGCAGAATTGGTAGTGCCGAACTTGTGTATCTTTGTGTGCAATTCGGTAGCATTGTCACTAAACTGTTTTGTTCAGAATTGGTAGCACCCCTTATCAAAATGAATTTAGTAGCGCCACTATAATGTATCCCTATGAATTCGGTAGCACCATCGTTACACAACTTAGGATATTTGGTAGCATTCCTGTGTACTTTGGCTAAGATATTTTGCAACACTTTAGGTAGAAAAATGGCAGGCCATGCTATATAGGCGATTCTGCATTGCCACGATGCTACGAAACATATGTTCTCTTCTATATGATGAGACTAATCAAGAACCTTAAGCTAATAGGTTAGATGCCTGTATATGCCTATGTAGGTGGCAAAAAATTAAACATCCTTGATTACTTACGCTTGCAAAAAGAGACCATTCTAAAAAATGGAGCTTATATCCTCCCAATAATTTCATCAACCTAGCACTCCTCCTTGTGGAAGGAGGGCTTCCTTCTAACATAACAACATGTTTTTATTTTGCAGGGGTGGTCTTCTTGACTGTAGGTGTGCTTTTATTCACTATTGGTTCCTCTCTTTCAATGGAAGCTTCAACCAACACATTCAAATTCCTCTGAGCCACTTCATCCTTGAAGTGTTGTAGTTATGCCTTGAGTTTTCTATTCTGAGACTGAAAGCCTCTGTTTTTCCTATAGAGGTTCTTGAGTTTCTTATGAAGAGGAAGGGTTCTTCTTGCTGCAAATCTTGCCAAATCAAGGGTGTTGTTGTACATATTCATAAGATCCTTCATCTTAATTCTTTCACATAAACCTTATGTCTTTAAACGAGCAACCTCCTTCCTAGCCTCCTTGAGTTGTCTAATCAATATTTTGAAGGTGTGATTGCTAGGTGGAGTATTGATGTTAATCACCTCAACATGCTTATTCATGGATTCACCTTCATCTTTTTGCTGCACAGGAGATTTTCCTCACACTCATTTGAGAGGTACAATCCTCTTATATTGTGGTTATTTAGGCACATAGAAAGGAAACTCCGCCCACAGGCCTATGGGCAGAGTTGTAGTTGCTACAACTCTTCCCACATCCATGTGGGAAGAGTTGCATTTCTATGTGACTAAATGACCACAATATAAGAGGATTGTTCCTCTCTAATGAGTTTGAGTCATCTTGATGTGTCACACTCATTAGAGAGGCACAATCCTCTTATCTGGTGGAAATTTAGGCACATAGAAAGGTAACTCTTCCCACAGGCCCATGGGCAGAGTTGTAGCAGCTACAACTGTGTCTGTAGATCGCATGGTTACTTTATCTTCACATGTGTGTATATCACATGGTTACATTATCTTTACTATTTATTTGAGTCAATGTCAACTCTGGACAAACTACACTGTCAAATCTAATGTTGTCATTTGTCAATGAGTTTATCAAAATATTCAAAAGTTATTTCAAATTCTTATTTTTCAATGAATGATTTTTTTTGGAAACAAATAAAATAGTTAATCCATGTCACTTTGTGAATTATACGGAGAAAAACTTGAAGGACGGGAAAAATTTCAACTTTCAATAATAAAATACTTGCACTTGGACTAATAAAATATTAATGAGACAATGGATCGAGTAATGTGGCCTCCTCTGTACTCCTATAAGCATTGAGCCTATTATGTGGTAGCATCCACATCCTTGTACACTTCCAAGGGATGGATATTTGGATGAGAGACTCAAATTCCCATCATCTATCAACATACACATCCTTGTACATTACCGTGGTATGGGTATTGGGATAAGAGATCCATGTTCTTGTTGCCATTAGGATGGAGTTATCAATAAATGAGGGTAATCACACATTGAATGTAAGTAAATTTGATAGGAATGAAGGTTTTTGTAGATGAATATGTTGTATGGTTGCTTGGTTTTAATTGTGTTAAATATTTAAATTAATATTTTTGGAGTAAGTGGTTCATTCGTCATCAAAGAAAATGGTAGATTCATAAAATACAATGATGAAAAATTAAAAGATGATATATTTAAATAATGTGAATAATAGGTGGAAGGTTTCAATCTATGAAACACTGAGTTTAAAGATCCATCATACTAAACTAATCCAAGTAGAACATGTTAGATTCAATCTTTTTCTCAATGCCCAGGGGAGAATTGTTTCCTTTCAAATCAATTATTCACTATAATTTCTTTGATCCTCCCCTTCATTCAACAAATGTATTATGGCCCAATGATACAAGAGAGTTTATAATGATACCTTTATAAAAAAAAATTGGTGAATATATACATTCAAAGTAGTTAATTAAGCGATTTTCTAATTCCTTTTTGAAAAAACTCAATGTAGCTAAAGTTCTAAAATTCTAGATCCACTAAATATTTCCAAATTTAATGAAATATGTATTTTTCTAATTTTTCTAAAGGCATGGGGTTAAGGTATGGGAGGGTTTCGATACTTAAGTATGTTTTATGTCACCACGTAATACTTAAGGAGGGTTTGATTATTGAAGTACCAAGTCGAGTTGATGTCACAGAAGCTTCAATTCACCCACCAATGTCATCTTGCAACGACCCCACATAGTGAGCAGTGAATGGGGCCAACATTGAAATTTATTCAAAATGTGCATGTATGCATCTAAATTAGACATGGTTAGAGTAGACACATACCTTGACAGTATGGGAGGGTTTCAATACTCAAGGATGTTTGATGTCCCGACCACATAATCTTTGAGATCATCCATTTTTGCAACAACGTTCATAATGGACGTCTCATTGTCAAATGTTGTTGTTTCCATCTGTGGAATCTTTTTTGGAACTCTCTTGAAATGTCATGGAAATTCCAATTCAACCACCAAAAATGTCATGCACTGACCCCGCATAGTGAGCAGTCAATGGGGCCAAAGTTGAAATTTCTTCAACATGTGCCTGTATGCATCAAAATTTTACATTGTTAGACTAGACACATGTCGTGACGGTATGGGAGGGTTTCAAGTATCAAGGATGTATGATGTCATAGAGAAACATTTTGAAAAAATTTCAATGTTGGCCCCATTCACAGGTCACCATTGTCCATCATGTACTCTAGCCCTAATACAATGTCTTTTAATAGTTGTTTCCTTTAAAATTTGACTGATCAGAAAATTAAAATGGAACGAGGATGAGATGAGATGATATATAGAGTGGGTCTGTGAGTGATCTTTGAGTATAAGGGAAAATATCTCTTCCATGCCATAGTCCAATCCATTGATTGCTTTATGGTAAACCTAGTGGAGTATTACCTTAGCTCTTAAATAATTAATAAGCAACTATTTCATGGGCATGGGGTTAAAAGTTTTCTAATTTTCCTTGCCTCTATGCTTATCTACAACCATCTATCTATCTTCCAAGGTTTTCTATTTCATCATTGTTGCATTAGTTTTGGTCATTTCTAAATTTGGATTATTGAGTAACTAAGGGGAATATAGTGTGGGGGTTATGTGAATAATGGTGAAAATGATCACAAGAGAATTTACATGAGGTAGGAGAATGCATGAATGACTCACACTTATTTAAAAAGTTTAACCTCCCTGCTGATGTTGGGATTTCTTTAATGTTGGAGGATATCAAAGATGTGTCATTGCAAATAAGTGGACATATGTTGGTGAGAATGATGTCATCAACTCATCATCTTCACTCACAGATTCTTCAGAGTACGATGTCATCAACTCATGATTTTTATTATTGCTTTCATTCACCCACCACAAATGTCATCTTGCACCGACCCCGCATAGTGAGCAGTGAATGGGGACAACGTTGAAATTTCTTCAAACTGTGCATGTATGCGTCAAAATTCGACATGGTTAGACTAGACACATGGCTTGATGGTATAGGAGGGTTTCAATACTCAAGGATGTATGATGTCCCCACATAATATTTGAGATCGTCCACATTTGCATCAACGTTCATCATGTTGTACCTATCATTGTCGTCATTTGTCATTCCCTTCTATAGAATCGTTGTCAGAACTATATTGAAATCTATCATGGAACTTCAAATACACCCATCACAAATTTCTTCCACTGACCCCGCACAGTGAGTAGTGAATGGGGACAACATTGAAATGTTTTCAATCTATGCCCGTATGCATCAAAATTTGACATGGTTGAACTATATAGTTTCCTTGAAGGTATGGGAGGGTTTCGATACTTAAGGATGTTTGATGTCCCCGCATAATATTTGAGATCATCCATGTTTTCCTCAACGTTCAATATAATGGATGTCTCGTAGTGAGAATAGTGAATGGGGCCTGCCTTGAAGGTGCATGAGCATAGTGAAATTTCTTCCACCGACCCTGCATAGTGAGCAATGAATGGGGCCAACATTGAAATTTCTTCAAACTGTGCATGTATGTTTTGAAATTAGACATGGTTAGACTAGAAACATGCCTTGACGGTATGGGAGGGTTTCAAGACTCAAGGAATATGTCTGATGTCCTAGCCACATAATCTTTGATATCGTCCATGTTTGCAACAATGTTCATAATGGGTCATTTCATATTTGTCAAATGTCGTTGTTTCCATATGTAGAATCTTTCTTGGAACTCTCTTGAAATGTAAAGGAACTTCCAATTCAACCACCAAAAATGTCATGCACCGACCCCGCATAGTGAGCATTGAATGGGGCCAACGTTGAAATTTCTTCAATATGTGCCTGCATGCATTGAAATATGACATGGTTAGACTAGACACATGCCTTGACGGTATGGGAGGGTTTCAAGACTCAAGGATGTTTGATGTCCCGACCACATAATATTTGAGATAGTCCATGTTTGCAACAACG
Source organism: Picea engelmannii (assembly GCA_009831015.1). Lineage (NCBI taxonomy): Eukaryota > Viridiplantae > Streptophyta > Pinopsida > Pinales > Pinaceae > Picea > Picea engelmannii. Next base: position 809,288 of record ML781019.1, on the reverse strand, counting down.
TTCATAATGGGGCATCTTATATTTGTCAAATGTCGTTGTTTACATCTGTAGAATATTTTTTGGAACTCTCTTGAAATGTCATGGAACTTCCAATTCAACCACCACAAATGTCATGCACCAACCCCGCATAGTGAGAACTAGTGAATGGGGCTAACATTGAAATTTCTTCAATATGTTCCTGTATGCTTCAAAATTTGACATGGTTAGACTAGACACATGCCTTGACAGTATGAGAGGGTTTCAAGACTCAAGGATGTATGATGTCCCGACCACATAATCTTTGAGATCATCCATGTTTGCAACAATGTTCATAATGGGCGTCTCATTGTCAAATGTCGTTGTTTCCATCTGTAGAATCTTTGTTGGAACTCTCTTGAAATGTCATGGAACTTCCAATTCAACCACTAAAAATGTCATGCACCGACCTCGCATAGTGAGCAGTGAATAGGGCCAACATTGAAATTTCTTCAATATGTGCATGTATGCATCGAAATTTGACATGGTTAGACTAGACACATGCCTTGACGGTATGGGAGGGTTTCAAGACTCAAGCATGTGTGATGTCATACAGAAACATTTTGAAAAAAATTCAACGTTGGCCCCATTCATAGGTCATCATTGCCCATCATGTACTCTAGCCCTAGTACAATGTCTTTTAATAGTTGTTTCCTTTAAAATTTGACCGATTAGAAAATTAAAATGAAACGAGAAGATCCCTAGTACAATTTATTTTAATAGTTGTACTCCAGCAGAGAAGACCCGCAAACCCTTTTTGAAGTGTTTTTATTATAGAAAACTTGTCACAACATCCGTAAAATGAAACATATTTATAGATTTTATAACGTCGCAATTCTGACGATCATTGACCAAATCAAATTTGACTTGGTCAAAATACTAGGTGACCATTGGAGGGGGAAATCCTAGTTTCCACAACATCGCAACTGTGATAACCATCTTCACAAACATGGCAAGAGAGACGACTATGTCACAAACGTGGCAAGAGAGACGACTATGTGGAAAACGTGGAAAGAGATATGATAACATGGAAAGAGAGATGACAACATGGAAAGAGAGACGTCAACGTGGAAATAGCGACATTATCAGGCAATATGGATTTTTTTTTTTAAATTTCCTCTATTTTTCGACAGTATGGCCAATTTTGTCCATAATGTCACAAATAGAACGTCGCAGTTTTTACAATATGAACTAGTGATCATTAGTTGTAATATCGATTAAAATGCATGTATCATAACATTCAAATCCACAAAACTTCTTCAAAATGTCCTAGCATATCTTTATGCATTTCATCACATTATCCTCAAGGGTTTCCATGATTGCAATACATATAGTTCTCAATTGTTTCTGCAGTAATACAATCATCATCACTATGGTGTCATAAAATTTACCTTCATTAGTAAATCAACTTTCTCATTCCAGAGGAAACATCACACATAGGAAGAAAGGAGTTAGGGGCTCTCCTCTTCTTCCAATTCTTTCTACACCACCTGGGACTTTTCAACCTAGCTGAGTTATCTCTAAGGGCCTCACNTATATATATATATATATATATATATATATATATATATATATATATATAAAAGCTTGTAGCTCACTACTCGGTTTCTCAGCAGTTATTAAGGTTGTGACTCTGACCTCCTGAGAGAGTTTTCACACAGTTCTTCCACAGGGAACTCCCCTAGCATGCAACTTCCTTAATGAACGTACATCACTATCTGTGATGGACTCAGCCTTGAGTTAACTTTAGTTGTTTACCAAATATTCCATAAGGAATATAAACATTCATCTTTGTCATATACTCAAATTATGTATCCATACATATTCTGGTTTTGTTAACTTACATCCATGATGTACTTAACCATATTCATAATCCTAATACTACATGTAAATATCATATGTATGTTTCACAACCCACATACATCTTTACTTTTAAGATCAGTCAACTCAGGATTGTTCACAATACTTCTCATGTGATCCTCAAAGGCATAATCATTTTCCTCTTATCATGACAATGGATCATCTTTGCTCATTTACCCTTTTATCTAATTATATTGGTATTCCCTGAGGAAATGGAATACATTCCCCTCAAGTTATTATTTGGAACAAAAATTTCATGACTTTTCATAATGGAGTCAGACATGCATCCATAGTATTCATTTAATATGGACAAGAGCAATTCTTTCTTTATATTTCACTCATCAGGGAAACCATATCGTGCCTATAACTATACTCTTACATCATACATGTGCATCACTTTCACGTTTAATATCATTCATACCTAACTGGTATTAATATCTGGCTTCATATTAAGAAGCTCAAAAATGCTTTAAACCCATGCATTCAAGCACAATTAAAAAAACCTAAGTATTCATCATGCTAGCTTATTTCTTGCTCCTTTTCCATGTCATTCACACACATGGACATATCAGGCTTCTATATCATTTTCCCAAGGATCTTCCAATCATCCTTATGATCATGTATACACATTCGTGTATATGTAGGTGCATCTCTTGCACCTTTTTATCTCATGCATTCACTTGATAGTTTAATTTCATCATTAGTGTCCTTTAGTTTGATATTTCATTCACTTACAGGACTAATTTCACAGTCATATCTCATATTCATGTTGCCTTATTCTCATGGAAACAACTAACAATGGTCACTTTCCTCTTTATGCGACAAAATCTAGCAAGAAAACCTTCTTCCCTCAGCGTCCATGGGGTTTTACCCATCTCACTTTTTCTTCTTTGTGCGACTCATGTATGATCCCAAGCAACCCAACTGTTGTAACCATGCTCTAATACCAATTTGTAACACACTCACGACAGGGCATAAAATTTTCTTTCTCCTTAAATAATCAAAACCTCCACCCATGGTCTCTAATTTGGAAATTAGGGGCCTAGCCCCTTTTTCTTCGGCGACCATCACATATTACCATGGGCTATGACAGAATTCCAAGGCCACATGCACCTATTCCGATGCTTCAGAACTTCGGGCTTTAGGAGTTTTTGATTCATCACACACCAATTCCTATGAACTCCGAAGTGGCAAAGTTCTGAACTAGTGCGAAGGGATCAACAGTCCCTACTCTCCCTCAAGATCAATGACCCTCAATGACTTCGAGCCTCCAAGATTTGGCGGAATTTGAAACACCTCCTCTCAAAACCTCTTGAGTACTAATCCTCCAAAGTGGGAGATCTGTTGACACCTATCCTCAACTGTCGGACAACTCAAATGAACTTCAGCTCTCTGGCCTTCAGGATTTCTTGTACAACACATCCCCTTTTATCCCAGAGTGAATTCCTCCGAAATGGAATATCTTCTACCACCCATCCCTTCCAACGGATGATTAGGATGACTTCGGGACTCCGACGTTCAGAAATCCTTGTGCCTTCATAATTCGGTCCTCCTAGAGTGACTTCTCTCCAGAGTGTAGGATATGATGACACTTGTCTCTTTGGCTTGGGAAGCTCAGATCTACTTTGGTTCTTTGGCTCTTTGGGGGTTTTGGTATTACTAATCCTCTATTCTCCCGAACCAGTTAATTCCAGACTAACTACCTCTTAGATATAACGTTTAGGATGGATCCTAGACATCCTCAGATATAAGGCCTAGATTAACTTCAGGACTTTGGGTATTTTACCTCCCTTATGATGAAATCACTCAATTCACCAAACTCATGAAGTTCGAAGGACTCAAGGGGTTAACTCCCATGCTCTGTCCCGTATCCAACGGTCACAATAAACCTTGGCTCTTCCCGAAAAGATCTCATTCGTTCGTATTCCATACGAAGGAACCTTCCCTTTCGATACTTCAATATTGCTATCCTTCCTGATATTTGTTAGCTCTGAAAGGCTTAAGAGCTTTGCACTCTTTCTACTGAAATTAACACTTGGAACAATTCTTCCACGCACCCCTTTCGCTCATTCATCAACTCTAGAACTTAAGTGGTTCTCGACCTCTGACCGCCTTGCAGAGAGCCTGTGCCTACATGCAATACCTCTCCTGAGCTTAGCAGATTCCTTCCTCCAGGAGACTCATAATGACTAGGAGTGTCGATATGCATACGTGAAACTATGCCCAAGGTCGACAAACTCACAGTCCATTTCTCTAACTAAGCCACCACAGGGATCAAGAATTTACGAGTACAAGTCATGTCCGAACCATATAATTTCTTACTTGCCTAATTATAAAATCAAGCATAAATAAAATGGATATAGTATAACCATTAGGAAATCATACACATCCCTGAAAACATTCTCAGTAGATCTAATTTTATTACACAGTTACAACTCAATTACACAGGGTAGGAGAATTCCAAGGCTTCTCTAAGGAAGGATTATCTTCCTTAATACCTGTCAGCTTGTGTTATTTTCTTGGGATCAAGGGAAGAACATAGATAATTTAGTTAAATCCTGCCACCTATTTTGGATCTTCAACAATTTTTCTATAATTCAGTCTTCATATCATCCCACTTGTGCTATATTTGGATAAAGGGATTCTCGATCCTTTGATTATGTAACTGAATACTATCACTAGGAATTCTCGATCCATCAATTTTGGATCTAATATCTATCATGTAAAATCTATATATTCTATGAATGAAATGTTATGAGGGGGGGCTAAGGCCTGAGAGGGTACTCGAAAGGTAGGAACTCTGTATGATTTATTGTAATCATGAGGGCATTTTTTTATTTAAACATTTCTAACATTGAATATTCTTGAGAAGTGTTTTATAAGATTGTGACTTATGTTGTTTTATAATATTGTGACTTATTGTGTTTTATAAGATTCTTTTCCTCCTGCATGCAAAAAAATAAGGAAAAAAAAACATGCAGGAGGAAAAGAAACATGGTGCACATGCAGACAGGCCTAACCATGTTAGGGTTAGGGTTTTTGAAAAATATTGTAATGGTTATAAGCTAGTAGGGTAGTTTAAATAAATACCTAGGAGGTCTAGGTCAGGGTTGGTTCAGAAGTTATTGATTGTAGTGAGTTTTTTTATGGTGATTGTGGTAGAGTGGAATAAGCTAGCTTTTTAGGGCTAGTTCACAGGATGAGGAGACTAGTGTGATGTAGTCAGACTCCCAAAGGGTACTTACCCTCATTTTGATTTTAATACTGAATATGTAATGTGTGCAGCGCAGATTTTGCAGCAAAATAAATAAAAGAGAAGAGAATTCAGATCTTTGTGGACATAGCCCAAGAGGGGGTGAACCACAGTAAAATATTGTGTTCTATGTGATTGTTACTAAATGTATTTACTATTTTGTTAATCATTAGTTCAAGGATGAATGGTTAAAACTAGTTATAAAAACATGCATGCATAGGTTTAAAGATGAATGAATCATAGAAGTAGATGAATTATTAATGATGATGATGTATGAGGAAAAGAATCTAAACATCATCCCCACTCATTCCTAGATTGTAAACACCTGAGTATTGCAGTCCCCCTTAAAGGCATCTCGGGTGAGACTTCATTGTGCACTCTTTGCGCAGTGTTTCCTTTTGGTTTACTAGGGGGGTTGATAGTTTTGAGGGTTTTGTTGGAAACATATTAGATATCAGAACATGGGTCAGCCCAAGTATCCAAAAAATGGTTTCATTCCGGCTGCAACTGCACAAGATTGGGTGGATAGGATCTGTGGAAGAAAAGTGTGGAGGATGAAAGCATGAAAGGGGTTGTTCAGGACATGGAATCCAATGAAGGTGGATATTGAAATATGGTTGAGAACAAAGGAACTCGAGTTTGCACAGAAGGACAATAGAAACCCTAAGTTGACACCGTGCAAATATCTCGACAAATATGTGTTTAGTGACTTGCATGAGGTATTTTTCTGTGATTTCCTGCATTTGTTGCAGGAGTGGTTATTGAGGTTGAAGGACAACCACCCTATGAATCAGATCATATATATAGAGTGGAATCCTATGGAGATTGCGCAGTTACATTAAGTTAATAAAAAATTCATGCATTTAGTAGATTTTTGGTTAGAAATTATTGTTGCAGGGTTTATCACCGAATTTACAATAGATACTGCAAAGTCCTACACTGATGTTGAACAAGATTTTCTAAAGGGACCTAGAGGTAGGTACATCATATCATTGTATACTTCAATCAAGATTTTATTGTATGACAAAGGTGAGATGACCATGGAATCAAACAACTAAACTTCCTTGTGTGCATGGGGGAAGGGGGGAAGCACTAACATGAGGTTGAGATATGGATAGAGGGGACGAAGAAGGAGGCCATGGACCCAATCATGATGGAAGAGGACCAGATAAATAATACAATGGAAAAATCTAGAAATACATGTAGTTGAAGATCTTACCAATATAATATGAATAACAAGAAGAGGGCATAGACAACATAGAGGGATTGGCGAGCGATGAAGAAGAGGTAGAGGATCTTTGAGTTGTGGATAATATTGAGGAAATCATGTGAAAACATATGAAAGGGAAGAAAGAGGTCCAGGGTCAGGAATAGAAGGCTAAAATCTAGTCTAGATCATCATCAGTGTGGAACCTACAACCCCATGTGCAACTAATACACTTGAAAGAACACCATTGTTTAGAAAATTGAATATTAGTGGAATAGGAGAAAGAGGACAAGGGTCCAATCAAGGAAAATCAACTGGGGGAGAAAGTTCAGGAAGTAACATTCAATTATCTACACCACACAGAGGTAGTAGTTCAACACAGTTCAAAATGGTAGGAAAATATCCTATGATTAGATTACCAAAATTTCGAGGAGAGGCATCAAAGGACCCTAAAAAGAATTTATTCATCCACGAGAATATTTGGGAAGAAAAGAAGATCATAGATGATGATAAAAATATTGCGCAGTTATTTATCACACTAAGAGACCGTGCATTAGGTTGGTACATGATCTTGGATTTAAATAGTCTACAAGGAGTACCAAATACTATTGCAGACATGAAAAACTATTGGTAAACGAGTTTTAGAAGCCAAGCTCAGAAGACCAGTACATGAATGAAATGATTAAAATCAGGCAGAAACCAGGTGTTTTGGTTTGGGATATTGATCATAGGTTCAAACGTCTAAAAGGTAAGTTGAAATATTCAATTACTACCATGCAACATAGGCACTTATTTGTGAACTCACTATTACCACAATTGAAGTATCCTTTAAGACAACAAAACTTCCAAAATCAGGAAGAGGCTCTGCATGAAACCATACAACTGGAAGAAAACCAGTATCAACAAACAGATCCAGCAATAGAGGATCTGAAGGAGGATTTGAAGAATCTGACATTTCAACTGAACCAGAATAAGGTTAAAGAGAAAAGGGAAGTTGTTTGGTGTACACTATGTAGAACAAAAGGACATCATAAGAATGAATGCCCAAATTTTGCGCAGTACTTGGCAATAGGGGTGTCGAACCCCTTTCCAACAAGAGGACCATGGTGCAATATTTTTAAGACACATGGGCATGATCCATATCATTTTCCCATGATGTAGAAGTATAAGACAATACCAAAAAATTCATATTGCAAGTTTTGTAAATCATTGGGTTATGATGATAAGGATTGTAGAACATTGGAACTGATGAGAGAAAGAACTTTAGACACTTACAAGATGCAGACATAGATGATGACAGGGCAAGTTGCACCTCAGTTAAACTAGGTGTCACCACTATTTAACCTCGTGCAGTCATAGTACAACAACGCGAAACCACAATATAACCCCGTGCAGTATAACCAGGTACCCAAAAAAAACACACCTCGAGGAGATCGAGGTGGATATAGAGGTGGAGGATGAGGCAGAGGAGGATTTGGATGAGGCAGAGGACCAGTAGTATTCCATAACTGCCAACAACCAGGACATTGTGCAAGGGATTGTCCACTTCCATCTACGACATGTATGTATTGTCGCGTAGCATACCATGATAGAGAAGACTGTCCAACACTCTTGGGAAAGATTCAGGAGAAAAGGAACCAGAGAAACCAGAATGTCCAGTGGATTTCTACAGAAGCCAAGGATGATGGGAAAAACATCAATATAGTTACTCGAGGAGGAGCCAAGATAGGTGTCGATGTAGCAAAACAAGATCCATCTCAACACCAATGGGTAAATAAGAATACTAATCCATAGAATAAGTTTGACACACGGGAAGAAAAGGAAACATTTAAGAAGGACAGAAAGGAGTTTCTCAAGTAGGACATTGCATCTACATCAACTGCACAGCAAAATCAGGACCCAACAATGTACGAGATGCCATCTTCAATGGATCACACCAGTAAAGGACAACCTTTAGAGAATGTAGGTACCATTAAGACTTTTATACAATCTTGTGTTAAGTTATTAAATGATCCTTCATCTGTGAAGGTCTTACAAAATATGCTAGAAAGATGCAACATAGAGGTAGAAGGGAAGTTAGAGCAGAAAAAGTCAATCATCTCCATACAAGAAGAAGGACAAGTAGGGAATCCAGGCTAAATGCCAACATTGGGGACTTCAACATGGGAGATATCATACTAGATTTAGGCTATGAAGTAAATGTCTTGCCTAAGAATACATGGCATTGTATGGAGGAACCCACATTAGCCTATTCACATGTCTAGTTGAAACTAGAAAATCAACACAGAGTGCTACCAATTGGAAGGATGAAAGGTGTGACAGTATATTTGGATGGAGTCTCCATTGTGGCATATTTTGAAGTGGTATAGATAGTAGATGACACAACACCTTACCTAGAATTACTTGGATTGGATTGGGCATTTGATAACCAGGATGTGATCAACCTGAAGAAAAGGAAAATGACTTTTGAATCAGGCAAATATAGAGTTATTGCACCATTGGATCCTTTAGAAGGAGAAAGGTTTGTAGAGGTGACCTATTTGGATTTGGAAGAAATAAACCATTTATATAGAACTAGTGTGCAAGAATAAGATTGTGTCAACCGAATTGCAGATGGGGTACCTAGCTGGAGAAGCATTGCATCATTTGCTTCATACTCAGACATAGGTTTGGAGAATTAGCAGCAGAGACTACATGAAGTATATGCAAAGAGGTGCGCAAGAATAGACTGTGCAGTAAGGTGGGTAGGTAAAGAGATAAGAGAACCTCCCATTTTTCATGGGTTGAATGACTTAGAGGAATTCTTGACAAAATATGAGGAGGAAGTGCTAGAAAATAAAAAAGGTTGTTATCTCTATATATTTCACTCAAGGAAACACCTGCAAGATCATGGGGTGCACACAAAGAAACAATCTAGTATGGGTATCAGTGCAAATGACTTCTGCGCATTAGATTTGGTGCAGAATAAGAGAGAACTACAGTGCAGAAGTATGATGGGTGAGGAACACCTAGATAAATGAAGAATGCAATGGAGGATGATGCCACTAGAGGAATGGCCTCATCACTTTATTCACACATTGGAAGGGATCCCAGGGAAATCGTACATAGAACAGAAGATGCATAGAGGGATTGCAAAATGGACATGATTACAACATAATTTTGTAGTAACCTTCTCATTCGAGCATGAGAACCCCAACATTGATTCATCTCTGAAGCTGATAAGGGGAGTGATATTTTTTGATGAACCAGAGGTCAACATTATAACAAAATATCAACAACAGAATAGACAGACAGTCAAAGAGTTACTCTCATGTTATCATGTCGAAGAGGAAGCATTAGATGAAGATGATCTGTGCAACATTCAGATCACAGAGATTGAAGGAGAGAGAGAGGTGGAAGCTCCATGTATGGAGTCAGAAGCCTTTGTTGCACCAATCAAATACAAGAAAGTCAACATTGGCACAAATACAGTGAACTATTTCCAGAAACCTTTATAGAGATGAAAGGCATAGTAGGTGATCTAGGTGAGATGAAGATACCCCTCAAACCAAAGGCTAGACCTGTCATACATAGAACTTACAGGTTGAATCCAGTATATAAGCAGAAAGCGGAAGAAGAAATTGACTGAATGTTGGAAGCTAGCATTATAGAACTAGTAGAGGAATCTAAATGGATCAGTCCCATGGTAATCCAGGAAAAGAAGAAAGGGGTGATAAGGATGTGTAGATTTTACAAAACTCATTTATGCTTGCCTACATTATCTTTTCCCTACCCCTTTTACAGATGAGGTCTTGGAGAATGTAGGAGGCCAGGGATCATATTCATTCATAGATGGATTCTCATGTTACCATCAAATCAAAATAGCTCCAAAGGATAGGCATACAAATACTTTTGCTACAGAATGGGGATCCTACCAATATACAGTCATGCCCTTTGGATTGAAGAATGAACCATCTATCTTTTCAAGGGTAGTCATAGCTTCTTTTAAGAAACATTAGTTTCTAGAAGTATATCTGGATGACTAGACTGTGTATAGTCTTTTGAAATACCATGTATAAGTTTTAAGACTAATGTTGGAAAGATGCAAGCAATGTCAGATATCATTAAAAATCAAGAAATGCATTTTTGGTACACCTTTTGGGATATTATTGGGACATATAGTGTGCAAACATGGGTTACTGGTTGACCCTGCTAAGATTTTTTTTATTGTAAACTTACCACCACCAAAGTCAATGTGCCAGTTAAGAGCCACACTAGGACATACAGGCTATTATAGGAAGTTTATAAAGGGGTATGCGCAAATTATTGCACCAATGGAAAAATTGTTAAAGAAGGACACCAAATTTCAGTGGAATGAGGATTTTCAACAAGGATTGGATACTCTAAAGGAGAATATGGTGACAACACTTATATTAGTGTTTGTAGATTGGGAAAAGACATTTTATTTGCATGTAGATGCATCAACAATAACACTTGGAGCAATTATGGTGTAACCAGGAGCAGGGGACTTAGACCATCCTATAGCCTTTGCAAGAAGGAAGTCATCATAATTTGATAAGAATTACAACACCATAAAAAGAGAAGGCCTAGCCATGGTATTTGAACTTTAGAAATTTAGGTGTTATTTATTGGGTAAACATTTTAAAATGTTCACCGATCATTTTGTCCTCAAATATCTAGTCAACAAGCCAATGTTGGGGGGGGGGGGAGGATCTGTAGATGGCTATTATTATTCCAAGAATTTGATTTTGAAGTAATAGTCAAACCAGGGAAGCTGAATGAAGGACCTGACCACTTGTCAAGGGTAACCAATGGATAAGAACCTACTAACTTGGAAGACAAATTACCTCATGTGCAATTATTTTCAGTACAGGTAGTTGATGAATATTTCGTTGATATCATTGAATTCTTAAGTATAGGAGTGGTGCCACATGAGTTTAGTATTGTGAAAAAAGAAAGAGATGATACAGTTTAGATATTAGTGTAGAGTAGGGATACATTTATTGTTATAACCCTAAATTGCACCATACATGCTTACCTGGCATTAGTCCAACTCATATCCCTTCTTTGCCAAAACACTGTTGAACAACTCATTGAAAATCCTCTTGAATAAAGGTCCACGCGCCCTAACTCACTAATGCACGCGTGTACACACTGGCTGACCCAAAACAACCCACGTGGACTGACAAAAGCATGAAAAAAGGAAAGTTAAGCATATAGGGGCTTCCGCAGTGCAAGATATTAGATATTATTTTTGGGATTAACTGCGTAGTGTAAGTCATTAATCTATGGCCCATATTCATGAGTATTAGTCGCAACTGACCAATAATTCTCATGATTTGAATAGTCCAGGCCAACTCATATCCCTTCTTTGCCAAAACACTATTGAACAACTCTTTGAAAATCCTCTTGAATAAAGGCCCACGTGCCCTAACTCACTACTGCACTCATGTACATGTTGGTTGACCCAAAACAACCCGCGTGGACCGATAAAAGCATGAAAAAAGGAAAGTTTTCGACGGAACAAAAAGATATGGGTGGGTTAACTGAAACTCCTAGCCATGCATGGCCAAAGGTTCATCCAAATACCTAGCTCCTTCTAGCCTATAAAATAAGGGGTAGGTATTTGTACGAACCCTCGGCCATGCATGGCTGAGAGTTTCAGTTAACTCACCCATAGCTTTTTGTTCTGTCGGAAACTTTCCTTTTTTCATGCTTTTGTCGGTCCACACGGGCTGTTTTGGGTCAGCCAGCATGTACACGCGTGCAGTAGTGAGTTAGGGCGCATGGGCCTTTATTCAAGAGGATTTTCAAAGAGTTGTTCAACAATGTTTTGGCAAAGAAGGGATATGAGTTGGCTTGATGCTAGGTAAGCATATATGGTGCAATTTAGGGTTATAACATTCATGGTCACACATCATATGGTTAGAATTGATCAAGATATTGCATAGAAACCCATGGGAGACATTGACCACTTTGAGGTAGTCACGACGCAGATACCCACGAAAGAATTATACGAACTCTGAGAGATTATAATATAGGAAGTAAAATCCAGAGCTCATGTAGATACCACCAACTTGGAGGTTGGTAGGGGGGTCACAGAGATGTTACAGATCACCTGTGACTAGTTGAACTCGAAGAAGGAGGAGGAAAAAGAGCACATTGACAAGCTAGAGTAGGGGATAACAATAGTATACAACCACATTCCATATAGTGCACAAGCATCAGATAAGAGCGCAAATGAAAAGATAAATATCATTGTGTAGATGATTGAAGGATATAGGTAGGGGATCGAGGAGATGAATGACAAAAATAATCATATGACTCCTCCTAAGGTTCAAGATCAGAGATAACAATAAACAACATTCCAGATAGATGAAATGGAAAGGGAAGCCAAGGAAGTCACATACTTGTTTGACAGCATTGCACAGATTTGGACCAATTTGGAAGAATATGAAAAGGTCCAATAGTTGGACCAACAAAAGGATAAAATCAACACTGCAATGTAGGAATGGAAGCAGCGACAAAAAACCATGAGAATTACCAAAACCTTGAAGGGCACGCGGGAGATGAAGACCTTGCAACAGAGTTAAAGACTCTGCAAATTAATAAGCAAGCAAGACAGGCCCAGTTGGAGCCCCTGAAGGAACAAGAAACGCATATAATTACAGGGTTGGAGGAAGAGAAGAAAAGGATGGTGCAAGCACATTCTATTAGTAACATTTCTTGTCCTGGGCACAAGAGAATTCAGGTCTGCAAGTTGCACGAGAAGTGCCTGAGCGCAACATGGGAAATCTCGTTTCAGGCTTCCAAGCAAGTAAGTGGGAGAAATTATATTGTCAATGGTCCAGATTCATCCGTAGGAGCATATCGACGATTGGCGGGAAATTGCGGTTAGCGGAGTTGCGCCGAGATTAGCGCAATGGATAGCACCCATATTGCATGTAGGAAAGGATAGCAGCCGTCCATCTAAAGGATGCATGGCGCAAGATCTAGTCACGTCGACATTTTGGCATTCGGGAGTTCGAAGGGTGAGAGTTCCATGTTGTTCTACATCTTGAAACCTCGAACCCTGAAGCGTCGAAAGCGCCCAAAGTCGGGCCCGCAGTAGCACGAAGCAGTCTCAGCCATCCATCCAAAGGGGACACCTGGTGCGCGATTAGGCTCCTTTCATTTTCACCCATCGCGACTTTGAAGCACAAGGAGTAGCTCCGTCATATTCCCGAGGCACGAGGTGCCAAGAGCGTCTAGGACCCGGGGCCCACAACATCGTCAGGTGAGTTCAGGACCGTCATATATGAGAGGGATGCGTGGCGCCCAATTAAGCCATCTCGGTGTTTCGCTCATCGCGACTGTGATAAGCAAGGATTAGCTCCTTCCTATTCACGAATGCCGAAAGCGCCTTTGAGAGTAAACATAGGGTCATAGCCTGTGATCACTTGGGAAATAAAAAGAGTTGTGCAAGAGGGGCCAAAGGTGTCAAGTTGGGTCATAGGAGGGATCATCGTGATCTCCAAGTGCCATCTAATTTGACCTCGATCCTGGTTTTCACTTGGATTAAATGAAGGTGAGAAGGGGTGGTTGAAACCTCTCCTCATTCATTAAGTGTAGGGTATGGAGGGTCTGGCAAGCTGTCTACCCGAGAGAGTCCTGTGTACCAATTTTTCCAAAGAAGCCATGCCGAGTCCTTGACTAGCTAGAGAGGTTTTCACATGCTAACTCAGCACTTAATGGCTTAGCTACTCCCCTTGCAGGAGCCATGCATAGTTAAGGTGGCGTCTGATGAAGAATATCCGTCTGAATTTGGCTGAAGGGACACCAAGCCTTGGATGACAGAGAACGCCTCTATTAGGCGAATTCTTCTGAGTATATAGACTCAGTCTTTGTATTTTGTAATGATCGATGGTTGAGCAAGGCTCCCGGTTGTAAAACTTTAATGAAGCACTGTTATTCTGGTTATGCATGGACTCTTGAGACTTCTTGCCTTATGAATGTCATTTTCTTTCACGTCTTTATTTACACTGTATTAGAGCAACTCAGAATTGGAGGATCCAGTCGAGTTGTGACTGTTATAGGATGATGTAGGTTGGATCATTGTAACAGTTGCATTGTTTCTAATCGGTCTCTATGATTTTCTTAGCGCTGAACGACTTGGAATTGGAGGATCCAGTCAAGTCCCCCTTCCAGTTTCTCGAAGCCCTGAACTAAGAGGATCTTGCATTCAGAGTTTTTATTCTACAAACTACTGAAAGGTCTGTTGCCTGAGGTAGTTTGTTCACTTTTCTCACCAAGTGTTCAACCTGCTCATCTTTAAATCAACTCACTGACTAAAGTTAGATCAAGACCTCCTTTGTTCCTTACATACCAGACCCAGTCCCCGAGTTAGAGTGATATCTCCCCGAGTCTCTACCTATTTGATCACCCATTAAAATCTATCATGACATAAAACTGATGGGCATTGGGCTCTGCTCCTGCAAGCAATCCAGGAGTGACTTCTGACGCCAACACATTCAAAGAGTGAAACATTGCTACAAGAACATATAACAACGCATATGGTTGAGGCGCTAACAGATAAAGCCACGCAAATGAAAGAAAAAGTGAAGGAACTAGAAGAGAAGTTCCACAACTTGGAGAAGGTTGTATAGGGAGCGCATACTACCTGAGTGGATCAGAATGAGCCACATGTCAGTGTTGGGGGTCTATTGGCACAGGTCTATTTTGGAAAGAAGGATCTGTTTTGGAAACATACCTAATTTTGAAGAAAATTTCTATTTTTGGAGCGCATGCCTTAGGAGGCAGAAAAGCATCATGCAAAAAAAGAAGGAAAAGAAGCATGTAGGAGGAAAAGCAATGTGGAACGCATGAAAAAAGGCCTAAACACGTTAGGGTTAGGGTTAGGGTGTTTGAAAAATATTGTAATGGCTATAAGTCAGTAGGGTAGTATAAATAAATACCTAGGAGGTCTAGGTTAGGGTTGGTTGGTGTGGGTTGGTTCGGAAGCTATTGATTGTAGTGAGTTTTGTTATGATGATTGTGGTAGAGTGGAATAAGATAGTTTTTTAGGGTTAGTTAATAAGATGAGGAACCTGGTGTGATCTAGTCAGCCTCCTAGAGGGTAATTACCCTCATTTTGATTGTAATAATACTGAAGATGTAATGTGCACAACACAAATTTTGCAGCAGAATAAATAAAAGAGCAGAGAAGCCAGATCTTTGTGGATGTAGCCCAGGAGGGGATGAACCATGGTAAATTTTTTTTTTCTATGTGAATATTATTGAATTACTTTACTATTATGTTAATCATTAGCTCAATAATGAATGGTTAAAACTAGTTAGAACAACATGCATGCATAGGTTTAAAGATGAATGAATCATAGAAGTAGATGAATTATTAATGATGATGATGATGTATGATGAAAAGAATATAAACACCATCCCCACTCATTCCTAGAATGAAAATACCTAAGTATTGCAGTCCCCCATAAATCTATCTCGGGTGAGACTGCATTGTGCATTCTGTGTGCAACATTTCCTTCTGGTTTACCAGGGGGGGGATAGTTTTGAAGATGTTTTTGGAAACCTATTTGAGATTAGAACCTGGGTTAGCCCAAGTAACAACAACGAGTTTGTTTTTCTCTTCTGGAAGCTTCAAAACTCGATTTTCTCAGACTCTTTAGTTGTACCCTAAACACTCATTTAACAAATTATGAACCTCTGTTATACACTAGTCTGTAATCACTTATTTCATTCAGGCACTAAGTCCATGTCCTCCACTCGTCCAGATGTTATAGCTTTTCACCAAACTTCTCACTGTCAATTCCTTCATCCTTTGGTGCCCATTTGGTTGAACACATATGACTGGCTCCTCAACCAAACACTTACATCCAACCGCTCAAATTTGAGCACTTAACCTTCCACATGACCTTGAGCCATGACCAAGTGCTTAATTTCATCGTCATTCCTTTCTTTTATCAAATCATCGACACACACATAAGTTACCCTGATAGAAGAGCTAAAAATAGGTCTTGGTGCTTAGGTTTCCATAGGACCATGAGCTATGAACAAGTGCTAAAATATTTTCATTGGCCCTCTGGAGTATTGCTGTACTCCTGGGTTCAAGCCATCCCAATGATATGTTGAGTACTGATGAAATTGGACCTCGTTCTGAACTTTCATTCCAATGGAATTTTTCCACATTACGTTTTCTTTATCTGTTGGTTTGGTTCACTTTAAACCGATCCTCTTCATTTATCTAATTATTGCATATTTCAGTGATGACCTTACCTTTATCCTCGTTGGCGATCAAAAGTGGATTTCATCATTAACGATCCTATGTGTGGAAAAGCACGGACGATAAAATTATCCAGTGATATAATAGGATCCACAGTTGATCTCAACCATCAATATCTTGTGATCTATGATCATGATCCATTCACCTTTTCACACTACACTCTTGGACTCAATGAACTAGTTGTTATGTGTCCCTTCATAACCATAGATCTAACTCGGTTCAAGTAGATCTCCACAGTCAATATTTTGAATAATTTCTTAGCTTCATCATCGTCGGAACTAAAATATTGTGTAGTCCTACTCTAGAGAGGTCACGAAGACACAAAATCTCGATGATATAACCCCAATGATCCAGGTCATCAATTTGGAAAATGTTTTTCCCGATCTAATCTCAGTCGTCTATACTTAAAGCACACAAATGAAACCTGGGAACTGTAATCAATGGTCATGATTAACTCTTTATCCCGATTGGGCATTCACTATTCCTCGACACCTGCAAGTAATTTAAATCCATCCATTGAATTTATTTGAACCTCGATTCACTTGCACACAGAGTAGAAGTTTAGTCTCTAGTTCAATCCTGATTTCAAACAAATTTTCTATCAAATTGACCCGATCAATACTTCCTTCTTTGACCATGGGTTTTAACACAGTTAGAGCCCTGAAACCTACAACAAAAATTATAAGAGTTTGGTCTATAATTTAATCATTCAACAAAGGGATATTATTACATTAGAAATATATCCAAACTCCATACTGACATAGGGTGCTCACAAACAAAAATATTTATATTAATGAATTTGTGTACATCAATTTACCAAAATATATATGCCCTATCCTATAGTCAGAATCTACTTCGACCTTTTGTCACTCCTTGGCATAATTCTTCATTCATTTGGCCAAACTCCTTTGGTCCTATTCTTCACTAATTGGCCACTCTCCTACATGCCTAAAGGTTTACAATTTATGCATGGAAGCCAAAATTCCATCTTAGGAAAACAATTTCCTAAAATTTTGTAACTAATTACAACAATAGAATTTCAACTCTCTAATATTGATGAGGATCAATTTGATCGAATCCTCCATAGTTAGGAAAATCCACCTAATACAACTAATTGCTTAAATAAGTCATTTACATCATAATTAGGGAAAAAAAACCCATCTTTCTAGAATATGATTATAACTTAGGGAAATGTAATCAAATACATTAAGGGAACCCACTCCCTTTAGTAAATTCTAAGACCCCTTAGGTCTAATAAACAAGGTTGATTTTGGAGGAAAAATGCTCCCGCATCACATGATATCTTTCTACAATGGGAGCAGGTCTTCAAATGCACTCTAATACCATGTCTGACATCACATGTATTCCAATAGAGGACGAACACCTTCAATAAAAAATCACACAAGTAGATCAAATATCAACACACCGATGTTTTGACGTGGTAAAACCCCTACGGGGAAACATCCATGGCCCCATCCAGTGTGGTCACTTGGAGCAATTTATTAATGCAAAAGAAAAATTTACAGAGATATTTACAAGAGAGATATTTACAAATGACCCTCCATGCTATTCCAATGGATATCATGGACTAATCAGGTGTTAAGTCATTGATCAATGTAGTTGTTAAGATCTAGGAGAATATGAACTGTGAATAACTCTATGTCAGAAACATATCATGACCATCAAATTTCCTAACTACAAATGCATACTAGTGCAGACTAAAGAAACACACTTTTACCTAATGACATATTAGATCAAGTTGATATTAACTAACTCCTAAGTGTCTAAATATCCTAACAAATCTATGGGCATAGTACCTATGGTGACAACTTGTAATGTAGTGACTATGTGTTATCTGAATTTCTCATAATTTTCTACTTCGATTGGATCAATCGTGGCTTTAAGTTTTTTCATGATTTAAATATAATAATTACACATTGCAAGGAAGTAGTTCTTCATGATTGTAACATATAGAAATTGATTTCTATTTACTTTACTAAAACTAGAGTGTGACACCAAATAAATACCAAACTGTTCGATGTCCTCATTAACCATTTTGCAAAGTTAACCTTAAGGATATATTAGATGACAATTATTTGAGATGCTCCCTTCTTCCATATTGACTTAATGAACATGTTAGATTTTGAGCCTTATCTGAATTTTCCTCCATAATCTAATTAATGCTAGCTACTATTTCAATAATATTCAATACAGAATTTTGCAATCCACTATTGTCATTCACAACCTTCAAATCACCATTTATGAAAATATTATTACAATGGTAGAAATTGTTTCTTTTTATTTCACAACATTTAAACCATGCCTTTTGATAGATATCTACTTTGTCAAACTTCATTGTAAGTAGAGATCACTTTTTTTTCTCCTTGTCTGGAAATAGGGGCATATGATGAAATTTTTTAGCAGATATAGATGTGATATTGGGGTTTTTTCAGTCCATGGATATTGAAGTCGGTTCATCCAAATTCATACAACTCTTGGATTATGATTTTTTTTTTTGATGTATCAGTTGTCACCGATATGGTCACTCTGTTTTATATTGTGATATGTCCTTTACTTGGTAGGTTTGGAGGCTAAGGAGTCTCAACCCTCACCTAGACATGAGCCCTCCCCCATCCCCATCATAAATTCTCCTCATATTTCTTCACAACTGGTAGGCAAGAGTGAATGTCCTATAATTTTGGGTTCAAAATTTTCTCCTTCGCTGCCTCCTCCCAAGGAATATTTTTGTATTGGTTCAATAGTTATCCCCATGGATGGTGCGCGTTCTCCCTCCCCTAGGGTACCATATTTATTAGACCTTTCTACCTCTCAAAAAGTAAATCTGGAGTCTATTTGGAATAAGAGTCTTAGTATTTTAGAAGGAATTCTAAGTGATCCAAGTGGATATCAGTGGCCACCCACCTTGTCCGACTGGCTCAAAACAGTTTTCTGGCAATTTTGGAAATTTACCATTTTCAACAGTTTTTAACTTCCGAGGCCATTTTGAGGACCTAAATGAAGGTTTTTTGGGATTGACCCAAATCAATGATATCCAAAGGAATAATTGAGGCCCCAAAATGAATCTCCTCGACGAGACCTTTCCAATGGGCTATCATACGCCTAAAAGAGAGATCGTATGCAAAATTTACGACCCCGGGAAGTTAATGTACTAACTTACCCAAACGGGGCCCACATGACTTTTGGTGCTTCATCTCCTAGGGTTAGGTTTTTTGATGTCTAGGGTTTTTGACATTCGTATTTATTGTAAAAATGCCTTCAGAGCCTCATTGTAATCATCTTCTTGCGAATGCGAGTAGTTGTCACATCTCTTCTCAGAGATAAGTTGCCACCATTCTAGTGAGTCTTTCACTATGTATTTTTACAGTCTCTGTACATTTATTTCATTAATATAAATCGAGTATTACTTTATATCTGTGTTTATGGTTTCATCTCTGATAAATTTCTGTTATATCATTGAATATCTACGATATCTCTGTGCATTTATTTATTATATCTCCGATCTCATTTCGTACCGAAAATTATCCGGATCACTAAGTCAAACTCCAGTCGAGGGGGTTTGTAAGAAACACCCTAGCACTACTTATCCTATGTCATTAAGGCTCACCTCGTCGGAACCTAGTGGGTTTTCTACATTCCCTGGGGAAGGATATATCTCCTCAAATGGTAAAGTGGAATTCCCTCTGAATGTAAATGTTATCAACCTTGACAATGATTCTAATGGGAGTGCTCACGATGTAGTAGAGTCTGTTGGGGGACTTAGCCCTAATGAGAAATAATTAATTTCCTGAGGAGGAGGCCATTATCATCTTCATCCCCATCCTCCCTCCCTTTCACAAGGTAGCAGTCAGTTGGGAGAACTTGGTTTCAATTCCTATAAAAAACTGGGAGGATCGAAGGTAGGACGTAAATCATCCTTTAAGCTAGCTCAAGCCAAAGTTGTACGTGAAGTCAACCGAGGGAAGAAAAGAATTATTTCATGCATACTTATAGTAATTCACATCCCTCATGGTGTTGCACCATGAGAATCCTCTCTATGAATGTGAAAGGATTAGGGGGGCGAGCAACACAAGTGGACCTCAAATGACTAGTGCTCACTAGCCGTCCTAGTGTATTCTTTTTACAAGATTCAATGTGTTTAGGAGTTGTTGCATTTTTTTTTTTGAAATGTTGTTTATGAATTAGAACTTTGTTTCATTGGATACTTTTTTATTTTATGGAGGATTGGTAACATGATGGTCATCCTCCCTTGAGTTGATAGTGTCTTTTTTTATCATTTCAGGGCTATGTAAAGTAGTTCATAGCCGAGAACTAGGTCAATAGCTTCAACTACTAAATGTATATGGACCATATGACAACCGTGAAACATTTTGGAATTATCTATTGAGTAAGGACTATATAAATCATGATATATTTACAGTGGGTGGTGACCTCAATATTATCTTAAATAGGAGTGAAATATAGGGAGCGCCAGCCCAAGCTGATAGGTTAGCAGACTACTTTGTAAATAAGTTCGATCATGAGGGTTTGGTAGACATTGATCCCTTAGAGGCTAGAATAACCTAGGTAAACAATTGTGTGGGTCCTAAGGGGATCAGTAATAGGATGGTCATCCTCCCTTGAGTTGATATCATATGTTGTTATTGTTTCATGGCTATGTAACATAGTTCATAGACGGGAACTGGGTCAATAACTTCAACTACTAAATGCATATGGACCATAAGACAACCGTGAAAAATTATGGAATTCTCTATTGAGTAAGGACTAGATAAATCATGATATGTTTATAGTGGGCAGTGACCTCAATATTATCTTAAATAGGAGTGAAATATGGGGAGTGGCAGCCTGAGCTGATAGGTTGGTGAACTACTTTATAAACAAGTTCGAGCATGAGGGTTTGGTAGACATGAGCCCTTAGAGGCTAGGCTAACCTGGGTCAACAATTGTGTGGGTCCTAAGGGGATCACCAAGAAACTTGATTTATTTTTATTACATCAAAGTTTGATTGGCTCACTCCCCAACTTTCATTCATGGGTGGACAATATAAGAATTTCTAATCACTTTCCAATTTTCCTTGAACTAGGTATTGGTTCAAAACAATTGAAGGCTTCGTTCAAGTATAATCCATGCTGGGTAGTGGAAATTGATTTTATATCTTTTCTTTCTAATTATTTGGAAAAATCCATGACCCAGGCTTACCAAACTCTATGTGTATCCATTTTTTTCACAAAATAATTTGAAGGAAAAGGTTATTCCATGGGCTCATGAAAGACTTCAAGATTGAAATAGAAGGCTACAAAATATTGAGGAAGATTTTAATTGTCATTACAATACTTATAACGATGGTTCTTTTTCTATGGAGTCCATCTCCACAATTAATTTCTTGGAAACGCAGAAAGAAAAAATTCTCATGGGCCAAAAAAAGGATCGGAGAATCAAGAGTCAGGAAACATGGTTAGCTTCTAGAAATCAAAATACCAAATACTTCTAGTAGTTTGTCAACCACAGAAAGGCCATCAACACAATTTGGTATCTTAAATATTCTAATGGGTCTTCAGTTGCAGGTTTTCATGGGTTGTCAACTCTTAGTGTCAGTCATTTATCTACTCTTTTCAAAGAGCCATATCATCTAGATATGGGGAAAATAATGAAGGTTATTCCACTCTATATAAGAATGGTAATTGAAAAGGATAATGTGCATATGTTTAAGGAGATATCTTATAAATAACTACTTGCAGTTATGGATTCTTTTCAAAAAGAGAGGAGCCCTGGGATGGATGGTCGACCCATTGATTTTTTTATGGATTTATATGAAGTGATTGGTTATGACCTCCTAAATATGGTTGAATAAGTAATAAAGAATGGTCAAATTCCAAGGAGTCTCAATTTAATTTTTTTATCCCTAATCTCAAAAATGGACAAGCCGGATTATTTCGAGGGATTTATACCTATGTCCCTATGCAACCGTGCTTTCAAAATCATCTAAAAAAATATATCATTAAGGATGAAACCTCTCCCATATAAGTACATAGATTATGAAGTATTTGGATTCCTAGAAGGAAGGTTGATACATCAAGCCATTGGATCCACACATGAAATAATTCATTCAATTAAGGTATAGTCATTATCGGCTTTTGTTCTAAAAGTAGACTTGTCGAAGGCGTATGACAGGGTTTCTTGTACTTTTCTTTGCCTCTTACTCTTGCATCTTGGGTTTTCTTATGAATTAGTAAAATGGTTGATAGATTTTGTTTTGAATACTAGTTTTTTAGTCTCAATGAATGGCTTGCCTTTACCATTTTTTCAATCGTCTCAAGGTCTAAGGCAAGGTAATCCAATTTATCCTTACTTATTCTTGCTCATTATTTAAGGACTGAGTCGAGCAATTCATCAAGTTCATTCTCAAGGAATTATAAGTGGGGTCAAAATTGTTGGTCAATTGACTATATCTCACCTTATTTTCATTGATGATATTTTTATTTTCAGTCTGGTCTCAATTCAAGAAGGTCAATCCCTCAAGGAGATACTAGACACATTCTCTTCTGCTTATGATATGGTCATCAATGTGGAAAAATCATATCTATATCTAAATGGGGTGGATGAGGCTTAAGAAGATTCATTGAGAAGAATTTTCTATGTTCCTCTTAAGGATTGGGAGGGAGTTGTAAAATATTTGGGTTATCTCCTCAAACCAAATAGGTACAAGAATTCTGGTTGGAATTGGTTGTTAGTAAGGATTGAAGGGAGGATTCATCAGTGGAGCACATGTTGGATCTCAAAGGGAGGTATATTGGTATTAATTAAGTCATTTTTCGAAGGGATCTCGATCTACTGGAAATTTTTGGCTTCCATTCCTAAGGTGGTTCTGGGAAAAATCAAGAGGATTTCTGC
This sequence comes from Picea engelmannii, assembly GCA_009831015.1. NCBI lineage: Eukaryota > Viridiplantae > Streptophyta > Pinopsida > Pinales > Pinaceae > Picea > Picea engelmannii. The sequence goes on along the minus strand of ML781019.1, from coordinate 785,753 downwards.
TAATTAGCTTTGGAAAAGTAGTGCAGAATACAACGGATCTCATTGGGCTCATTGGGACTTATTAGAAAGGCCCAAACAATTTGGAGGATGGGAAATTAAGGACCTCCATTCTTTTGGAATATCATTAGCTGCAAAGTCTCTGTGGCATATTTTCACAAAGGATATCTTGTGGTGTCAAATAATGATACAAAAATATATGGCTCTTGGAAGTTTAGTGGAGTGGATCAAAATCCCTAGAAAATCTATTTTCTGAGTGTCAAATCATTGGAAAGTGTTAACTGTTTCTTTTGCAGTCTTAGGAAACCATTTGTCGTGGAAAGTACATGATGAATCTCAAGGTAGAATAGGTTTAGATGAAATATTAGGGTGAAATACAATATTTTCCTTGATCAAGACATTATATTATATATTCATATGAGAGGGATCTATAATTCAAAAAAAAATTCTAAAGATGAAGAGACCTACATATTGTCTCAGGGATGACACTCTACTCGTGATGTTGGGCTTGAAGGTGAGCAAGTAAATCAATGGGAATCATTTCTTAATGAGATTAAGAGAGGGCCTGCATGAATTGGATTGGGCTTGGAAAGCTCAAGTTAATGAATATTCTACAACGTTGGGATACAAATCTCAATAGGATCCTAGAGCGTTGTCCTTAGACTGATGGTGGAAAAAAATTTGGAAAGTACATACACCTCCCAAAAGTGTTTTATTAAAATGACTAATCCTCCACAACATATTACCAACATGGGACAGTCTCCACCCGGTTGGTGCACATTATGTCGAGAGAACTTGGAATCTAATGCTCATTTATTCTATGATTGTCCTTTCTCATCTCAAGTCTAGAGTGATGTTGTATCTTCATTAAAATTTCCCTCCTTGTGGAGAAAAGGTGAGGTCCTAGATAAATTTAAAGAATGTTTTATCATAAGAGACCTCAAATTGTTCCTAGTACTTCCATTTCTGGTGCTTTGGAGAATATGGGCAGCCCACAATGAATATATTTTTGAATACAGACAAGTCTGACACTTCCAAGTGGTTGCACATGATTTTTATTTATTTCCTTTCTTCCAAGATTCTCTAACTCCCACAATGGACAAACTCAGCCCCCCCCTCAAATATACAAGTCCCTCCTTGAGGATTCTTCGATGGATCTAGTCAAGAGGATGGAACCAAATGTGGAGTAGGCTATGTCCTCTACCTTCCCGAGGATCGATTTTCTGAAGGAAGGTATTTATTAAGCCATGGGTCCAATAATATTGGATAAATGAAAGCTTTATTTCTTCTAATGAAGGATGTTAAGCATAAAAAATGGAACTCTTTCAAAATTTATGGTGACCTTGAAATTATTGTACGTTGGATAAGGGGAGAAAATTATATACACAATTTTGGGCTCTATAAATTGGCTAGTCAACTTAGATAGATTGTCTCATATTTCCATGGGATTAATTTCTCATAGAGATATGGTTCTCAAGTTAGAATAATTTCATATGCACTATGTTAGTAACATTTATCATCCAAAGCACAAGAGCGATCAGGTCTGCAAGTGGCGCGATAAGCACCGAGCGCAGCTCACAGAAGAAATCCATTTTGGGATTAAATCAAGTGAGCGAGCAGTTTGATTTCAATGGTCAGGATTCATCCAAAGGAACAGATCAACGATTGGCGGGAAATCGTGGTTAGCGAAGTTGCACCGAGGTTAGTGCAATGGATAGTGCCCATATGGCATGCAGGGAAGGATAGTAGCCATCCATCCGTAGGACACGTGGTGTGAGATCTAGCCACATCAGCGTTTCAAAATTCAGGAGTTCGAAGGGTGAGCGTTTCATGTCATTCTACAGCGCGAAACCTTGAACCCCGAAGCTCCAAAAGTGCTCAAAGTTGGGCCCATAGAATCACGGAGCAATCTCAGCCATCCATCCATAAGAGAAACCTGGTGCACGATTAGGCTCCTCACCGTTTCTCCCATCACGATTTCGAGGCGCAAGGTGCAGCATCATCGTATTCTCGATGTGCGAGGTGCCGAGAGTGTCCAAGACCCGGGCCCACAACATCGTAGGGAGAGTTCAGAACCATCAAATCTAGAGGGATGTGTGGCGCCAGATTAAGCCATATCGGCATTTCTCTCATCGCAATTTCAAGAAGCAAGGATCAACCCCTTCCTATTAGAGTAAACACAGGGTCACAGCCCGTGGTCACTTGGGAAAGAAAAGAGCTATGCAGAAGGGGCCAAAGGTGTCGGGTTTTAGTCACGGAGAGGCCCGTCATGACCTCCAGTTACTATCGGACCTAACATCGATCCTGGTCTTCGCTTGGAGTAAATGAAGGCAAGGAGGGGTGGTTGAAACCTCTTCTCATTCATTAAGTGTGAGGTATGGAGGGTCTGGAAAGCGGTCTTCTCGAGAGGGTCCTGTGTACCAATTTTTCCAAAGAAGCCATTCCGAGTCCTCGACTAGCCAGAGGAGGTCTACACACACTGACTCGACTCTTAATGGCTCAGCTACTCCCCTTACAAGAGCCATGCGCAGTTAAGGTGGCGTCTGACAAAGAATACCCGTCTGAATTTGGCTGAAGGGACACCAAGCCTTGGATGACTAGGGACACCTCTGTTAGGCGATTTTTCTGAGTATATAGACTCAGTCTTTGTATTTTGTAATCTATCGATGGTAGAGCTAAGCTCCTGGTTGTAAAGTTTTAACACACACTCTAGTTCTCTGGTTATGCATCTGTATGTAAGATTTCTTGTTTAATGACAGACAGTCTTCTCACTCCATCTAGTTTTCATCTCATCTAAGAGAGTTCATGATCGACTGATTCGTGTGAATTATTGCAACCGTGTTATGATAAAGGATTTATCGTGGCATTATTGTATTCTCTGGTTTTCTGTGTTTGAACATAAGAAGATCTTGCATTTAGATGTTTTCCCCAACAGTCTGTTAGAAACCTGATGTTTACAACAGACCTTTGCGTTTCTCTTATACAAGTCTTCCCCCTACTCACCCTTACTAAAACTCACTTTCTGAAGTTATCTAAGACCTCACTTTCCCATGCATGCTTGGCCTAGTTTCGGAGTTAAAACCACATTGTTTTGAGTTAACTTCCATTTGATCACCCCATTAAAAAAATTGTGACATAAAATAATGGGCGTCGGGCTCTGCTCCTGCTGCAATCCAGGGGTGACTTCTGATGCTAACATTTCTGGCGCCGTTGCTGGGGATGAAGTTGAAAATTTTCCCCGGGATTGAACGACATTGAGCCTTTGATTCTAAAGGTGCATCGGGTATCAGAGCCTTTGAATATTGCTAATGTGCACCTGGTGACTCCATTGTGACGACTCCACTGTGGCGAACCTACCGTGTTAATTGTGGCTTTCAGAGGTAGACACACACGGTCTCATCCACAACTGCCTCTAGCTACCCCTGAAACTGATCCAGAGGTGGTTCTTAGAAAAGGAAAAGCCTCTGAAGGAGAAACTTCCACCGCCGAACCAGGTAATCTACCATTTCCTTATGTATGAACTCCATTATCTCCTCCTCAATTTCTTAATAGACCTCCTTTAGAGGTTTCCCGTTTCATGAATTTCGGGAGTGTTCCTGCTGAGTTTTCCCCTCCTAGTCTGGGATTGGAGGGAGAAATCCTTGTCACTCCCCTCTCATTTGAAGCTATACCTTGGCGTAGACCCAGGACCACAGAAGATTTTCCCACTCCTATATTTACCACTCTTGCACAAAGAGGAGCACCTGTTGACTTAAGCCCATTAACCTTCTCCTTAAATCCCCTTATGTTTCCCATTCCACTTCGAGACTCATTCCCAGTAGTCCCCTCACGAACTCCTTCTCCTCCAAGTTCTCCTCCACCTAATATTCCTATGGCTGGTGTTAATCCCCCTCTAAATAGAATGGATGCCATAGTCACTGCCAGATATGCCCCCTTAATCCTACCCCATCCTATGAATCCTCTCCCTGCTGGAGATTACTTGAAGTATATGCCCAAGTTCACTGGGGAAGGGGACATAACTACGGAAGAGCACCTGGCTGCTTTCTACAGTTATGCAGACAACCTGAACATTGAAAATGAAGATGTCTGAATGAGAGTCTTCGTCCAGAGCCTGGATGGTGAGGTGAGGAAATGGTTTAGAGGATTGGCCCCCAGATCTATTGCTAGGATCAAAGCCCTGGATAGTGCTTTCCTGAGGCAGTGGGGTGATATGAAGGATTTCATGTATTACATGATAGAGTTCAGGTCTTTGAAGAAGATGGATGGAGAGTCTGCCTCCAACTTCTCCAAAATATTCAATAAGATGTATAACAAAATCCCTGCCGAAATAAAGCCTTCAAAAGCCTCAACCAAGATTTCTTATGCTAGTGCATTTGGCCCCGATTTCTGTCTTTTATTGAGAGAAAGGAGAGCCACCTCCCTAGCTCAAATGAAAGATGCGGCCATAGAAGTGGAATCCAATGTATTAGCAGCTGATAGACTGAGAAACAAGGCCAACGCAGACAGAAGAAAGGGAAGGTCGGAAGCCTCAACTTCTGGCCCATCGGTGCCCCACCCTCAAGTGGATGAGCTTAACAGAATGGTGAAGTCTCTATCTGCAAAGATGGAGAGAATGAAGGTGGAGGGGAGGCAAGTATACAAGGGCCCTTAGAATGCTGAAAATAAAGGAGGTTTCAGGAGGCCCAACAATATTACTTCCCTGACTATGCAAAGGGAGAGGGGAAGAGACAAAGAAGACCAAAAGATTCAGGCCCCCTTCCAAAGAAATTTTGTGGCCGAGGGGGAAGAAGGGGAAACAAATGAGCTTGTTCCTGAAATCCATTTCTTTGGGGACACTCCTCCTTTTCCTCATCTCACTCAATCAGTATACGAGGATTCTCTCATGGATAGTCAGTTAAATGAACTAAGCAAGGGAGACAAGACTAGTGGCACCCAAGGCAGATATGATATGAGGTCTAAGAAAAAGACAATAGCACCTGATGTCCCTGAGAAGTCCACTAGAACAGAGAAACCTGCTAATGAAGTAGTAGACAGTCATAGAGGTAAGAAGCCCCGACCCATCTCTCCCATAGTCCAGAGTCATGTTCCCGAAATAAGAGAAATTCCGAAGCTTACATCTTCTTTTAATTTTGAGCATGAAATCCAAAAGATCAGGATCCCTGTGCCCCTAACTGAATTGATTAAACATGAAGGGTTCAAGAAACACTTCTCTGAGATTTTACAGTTTGAGACCTCATGCCTTCCCACAGACTCCATCAATTTGCAAGATGAAAAGTCTCCAGTTATTCTAGGTCCTATGGTAGAAGACAGGAATGACTCATCCCCTCCCTTATACACTTCCTTGAACATACATGACAAGGTACTACACAACTGCTTAATGGATTCGGGGGCTTCTCATAACCTCATGCCCAAAATGGTCATGGAAGAATTAGGGCTAGAAGTCACCCGAGCCTATCATGACCTCTATTCCTTTGACTCCAGGAAAGTTCAATGTCTCGGGATTATCAAAGACCTAGTCGTGACCTTGTTTCAATTGCCCATGAAAAGTGTGGTCATGGATATTGTAGTGGCTGATGTCCCCCCCAAGTTCGGTATGTTGTTATCAATATCTTGGATAAAAAGACTGGGGGGGAATTTGCAGATGGACCTAACCTATGCTACTATCCCAATGTTTGGGGGAGAACATAGGAGGCTATACAGAGAAGCCCAATTGGCCTATATAATCAGTGATGAAGCCAATCCTACCAACCATCCCATTTTTGCATTGGACACTGATTTAGGTTCCAGTCTACTGAAACTCACTCATGCTCCTGAGCCTCCTCTTAAACTCAGAAAGCAGCCCACCACTCCTCATGAATTTCCTCCCTTCATCACCCCCATCTGGAATTTTTTTTTTGATGGAGCCTGTTCCAGGGAAGGTGCTGGTGTTGGGGTGTTTTTTGTGTCACCTTCTCAGGAAACCATTTCCCTGTCATATAGGCTAGAATTTGAAACCACCAACAATGTGACAGAGTATGAAGCTCTTGTTCTGGGTATGAGGGCTGCAAAAGAGATAGCAATATTTGGAGATGCTGAGTTGATCATCCAGTGAGTCAGAAATGCCTACCGTGCTAATAATCCCCGACTCAGAAATTACAGAAATGAGGTATGGGACCTGATCGATAGTTTCTTCCTGGATTTTAACATTTCTTTCATTCCGAGGGGGGGAAATACTTCATCCGATTCTTTAGCTGTCTCAGCTAGTTTTCTCAAAGTTCCTCTGCTGCCTATGGTCAAATATGATGTTGAAATAAAATATAGGCCCTTAGTACCGGACAATGTCAAGCATTGGAAGGTATTCGAAGATGATCTGGAAATCGAAAAATTTCTCCAATCTGTTGATGAATTTTCTGCGTTGCACATTGATCAGGATCCTGATACGGAAGATGACTCTCACCCTGAGGTGTTTTTAAATAAAATTGCTAACCACCAGATCATTCAACTACCTAGAAATCACATTCCGAGGGGACTAATTCCTTTAGAAAGATTGTTTGATGGGAATGATGTGGAAATAAAGGATAGGGTTTCAGGTGAATATGTTGATATAGCTGAGTGCAACATTGGCACACCGGAGGAGCCTAAGTTTGTCAAGATGTCAAGGAGTTTGACCATAGAACAGAGGGCTGAATATACTGAGTTGCTGAGAGAATTTGCTGATGTGTTTGCTTGGACCTACGAAGACCTCAAGACGTATGACACATCCATCATTGAACACAAGATCCCACTGAAGGAAGGGGCTAAGCCATTCAGGCAGAAGCTAAGACAGATAAATCCCATGTTGCTGCCTGTCATGGAGAAAGAAGTGAAGAAGTTGTTAGAGGCCCAGATCATCGTCCCCTTGAGATATTCCGAATGGGTGGCCAATTTGGTTCTGGTAAGGAAGAAAAGTGGAGAAATCAGGCTTTGTGTCGATTTCAGGAACCTGAACAGGAGCTCAAAGAAAGACAATTATCCCCTGCCCAACAAGGAACACATATTGCAGAGGGTAACAGGTGCATCTAGGATTTCCATGATCGACGGTTTTTCTGGCTATAATCAGATATCGGTCATGCCTGAAGATAGAGAAAAGACAGCTTTCACCACTCCTTGGGACAGCTTTCATGTATGCCAAAACTCCATTTGGACTGATGAATGCAGGAGTGACATTTCAGTGAGCCATGGACATAGCCTTCATCGGAGAGAAAGATAGGTTTGTGGTGATCTATTTGGATGACATAACAATTTTCTCTAGGTTTGACAAAGAGCACTGCTGTCACCTGAGAAATGTTTTTTCGAAGTGCCGGAGGTTTGGCGTTTCCCTAAATCCCAAAAATTCTTTGTTTTCTATGGAGGAGGGGAAGCTATTAGGCCATATAGTATCAGCAGAAGGAGTGAGGATTGATCCTAGAAGAGTGGAGGCAATTCGGACCCTATCGCTTCCCAGGTCAAAGAAGGAAGTTCATGCCTTTTTGGGGAAGATTAATTTTCTGAGGAGATTCGTCTTGAATTTTTCTGAGCTGGTGAAACACATCACAGCTATGCTCAAGAAGGGAAATGAAGTAAAATGGATGGCTGATCCGGATTATTTTCGGCACGAAATGAGAGCGGAGATATAATAAAGAAATGCACAGCGATATAGCGTATATCCAGTAATATAACAGAAATATATCAGAGATGCAACCATAAACATAGAGATATAATAATACACGATTTCTATTAATGAAAGAAATGTATAGAGACTATAAAATATAGAGTGAAAGACTCGCTAGAATGGTGGCAGCTTATCTCTGAGAAGAGATGTGACGGCTACTCGCATTCGCAAGAAAATGGTTACAATGAGGCTCTAGAGGCCTTTTTACAATAATCGGGAATTCCAAAAGTCCTAGACATCCAAAAACCTAACCCTAGGAGATGAAGCGCCAAAAGTCATGTGGGCCCCATTTGGGTAAGTTGGTGCATCAACTTCCCGGGGTCGTAACTTTTGCATACGATCTCCATTTTAGGCGTGTGATAGCTCGTTGGAAAGGTATTGTAGAGGAGATTCATTTTGGGGGCTCAATCATGCCTTCGGCTATCATTGAGAACCTCGATCTCGAAAAACCTTCATTTGGACCCTCAAAATGGCCCTGGAAGTTAAAACCTGCTAAAAATAGTAAATTGCCAAAATGGTCAGAAAACTGTTTTGAGCCATTTGGAAATGGTGGGTGGCCACCAATATCCACTTGGATCAATCCTCCCTCCTTAGGAAGCAATGGTCTCCATTGCGTTGAGTTCCTGGGGGAGAGGGAAAAGCATTTGTTGAATCTACATCTTGGTGAGCTGTTTGTCTTGCTGGAGAAGTCGCGCTGCTTAGTTTGTGGAAATCTGTCACGAACCTGTTGCGGTTGAGGCTACTCAACAAGTTGAGATACCTGAGAGGATGATGTGTAGAAGGAATCTTTTCACTTTGCTGCAACCTTGTTGACCTGCTTCTATTGGATAGAAGGTGCTTGGGCCGAGGCTGTAGTGGTTGTAGTATCCTTCTATTCCCGTTTTGAACAGATTGTGGAGAAGATGAATTTTGTAGTATGAGATACTACCTTGCAACACTGTTTAGGTGGGGCAGTAGTTGGAACTACCTCTGGTATCCTGTAGAGATGACCCCCCAGAGTAATAATGACACTACGGGGTCGAG
>ML781019.1:741196-776361 GCA_009831015.1 Picea engelmannii | reverse complement strand
TGAAGGATGTGGGAAAAATTCTCCATCATTTCGTCCCTCTGTCACGTGAGAGCTTGCTCAAGCAACAGACTGATAGGATCGTCTGCTCTGTCGATTTTCTTTTCTTCCGCCATTGAGGGTTTCTTGGGTGTGCGAGAGCGATTTTCTTCAAGAGAAACAAGCTCGAGACCCAACTTTCTATACTCGGACCTCGTCGGGGACATGTACTGAAAAAAAAACGATCAAGAGCAGCCTGCTCTGATACCACTGATCCGGATTATTTTCGGCACGAAATGAGAGCGGAGATATAATAAAGAAATGCACAGAGATATCGCGTATATCCAGTAATATAATAGAAATATATCAGAGATTCAACCATAAACACAGAGATACAGTAATACACGATTTCTATTAATGAAAGAAATGTACAGAGACTGTAAAATACAGAGTGAAAGACTCGCTAGAATGGTGGCAGCTTATCTCTGAGAAGAGATGTGACGGCTACTTGCATTCACAAGAAAATGGTTACAATGAGGCTTTGGAGGCCTTTTTACAATAATCGGGAATGCCAAAATTCCTAGACATCCAAAAACCTAACCCTAGGAGATGAAGCGCCAAAAGTCATGTGGGCCCCGTTTGGGTAAGTTGGTGCATCAACTTCTCGGGGTCGTAACTTTTGCATACGATCTCCGTTTTAGGCGTGTGATAGCTCGTTGGAAAGGTATTGTAGAGGAGATTCATTTTGGGGGCTCAATCATGCCTTCAGATATCATTGAGAAACTCGATCTCGAAAAACCTTCATTTGGACCCTCAAAATGGCCCTGGAAGTTAAAACCTGCTAAAAATAGTAAATTGCCAAAATGGCTAGAAAAATGTTTTGAGCCATTTGGAAATGGTGGGTGGCCACCAATATCCACCTGGATCAATGGACGAACCCAGGTAATATTTTGTCCAAACATAAAGGGCATTGACTGAGGCACCTGTGCTGATCAGTCCTGACTATTCCAAAGATTTCCTAATCTTCTCTTTCGCTTCTTTTGATACAGTAGTATCGATCTTGTGGCAGAAAAATGAGGAAGGGAGAGAGAAACCCATCTCCTTCTTCAGCAAGGCATTGAGAGATGTAGAGGTCAGGTATGAAATCATGGATAAACAGGCCTATGCCTTAGTGAAATCTCTCAAAGCTTTTAGATTCTATGTCTTGCACTCAAAAGTGACCGCATACATTCCTTCAGCCTCTGTGAAGGACATCCTTGTACAGCCTGACATTGATGGGAAGATGAGTAAATGGATAGCCAAGATCCTGGAATTTGACTTGGAAATAAGGCCTACCATATTGATCAAGGGTCAAGGCTTAGCCAAGTTGTTGGCTGGAGCTAATCACAGAGCTTTGGGGGTGGATTTCGTCAATGAACAATAAAAAAATCAGCAGAATCAGTTGTCCGACGTAGGCCCTCAAACAAAACCCTTGTTGGCTCGATGTCCTTGGTATAAGTATGTCATATATTTTCTGTAGGAGTTGTGGCCCCCAGATGGCCTACAAAGAAACAAAGAAAGAGCTTTGAAGCTCAAGGCATTCAGGTACAACCTTATCGATCAAATTTTATACTGGAAAGACCCCCTGGGAGTGCTTTTAAAATGCATGGATCCACAAGAGGCCGAAATGATCTTGGTCGAATTTCACAGCGGCCTATGTGGAGGGCACCATTCTTGGAAGACCACAACCCAAAAAATTCTCAGAGCTGGGTACTACTGGCCCACCTTGTTCACTGATGTCCTTAGAGGGGTTAGAGCCTGTATCCCGTGCCAAAGATTTTCAGGAAAGCAACAGCTCAAGTCCTTGCCTTTAAAGCCTGTAGTTGTTTCGGGACCTTTCTAACAATGGGGCCTAGATTTTATTGGAGAAATCCACCCTGCTTCTAGTGGGAAACATAGATGGATCCTGACTGCCACAGATTTCTTTACTAAGTGGATTGAAGCTATCCCCACCAGGAGTGCTTCCCACAAGGTGATCATTGGGTTCCTGGAAGACCTCATCGTAAGGTTCGGCTACCCAAGGAAAATTGTTACTGATAACACAACCTCTTTCAAGGTTGAGCCGTTAGTCAAGTTCTGTGAACAATTCGGGATCAAACTGATTCACTCCACCCCATACTATCCCCAGGGCAATGGTTTAGCAGAATTCTCCAACAAAAGCCTGATAAGGATTATCAAAAGATTATTGGAGGACAACAAAAGGGCTTGGAATTCAAAGCTGAAATTTGCTCTATGGGCCGATTGGGTGACCACAAAGAGATCTATAGGCATCTCCCCTTTCCAGTTAGTTTACGGAGCATAAATTGTCCTCCATTCTCAGCTAGCCATTCCCGTAGCGAAATTCTTCTAGGATTATCAAGAAGAGCCCAATGACATGATCAGAAGAATTCATCAACTGATAGAATTCCAGCAGGCCAGAGAGCAGGTAATGATCAGAATTTAGGACCATCAGCAGAGGATCAAGCAGGTTTTTGATAAGAAGGCCAAGAAGGAGGGGTTCCAGATAGGAGACCTGGTGCTGAAATGGGATGCTCCTAAGCAAGATAAGGGAAAACACAGAAAATTTGAAGCCCTGTGGATCGGACCTTTCAAAATCTCTGAGATTTTCTCAAATAACACATACATGTTGCAAGATTTGGAGGGTGAAGAAGTTTTCAGCAGCCCAGTAAATGGGCATTTTCTTAAAAAATGTTTTATCTGAGCCTTCCGTGGCTCCTATATTTTGTAAATATTGTCCTTTTAGTTCTTTGTTTTTATTTTTATTTTTCAGCTTAGTAAATGACTCCATAGCCCAACAGTAAGGCACTGGAACTGCAAAATGCATCCTTAGAGCATCACAGGGATGACTCTATCCCCCATGGAGCCTAATGTTAGTAACATTTCTTGTCCAAAGAACAAGAGCGATCAGGTCTACAAGTGGCATGATAAGCACCGAGCGTAGCTCACAGAAGAAATCCATTTTAGGATTAAATCGAGCGAGCGAGCAGTCTGATTTCAACGGTTAGGATTCATCCAAAGGAACAGATCAACGATTGGCGGGAAATTGCGGTTAACGAAGTTGCGTCGAGGTTAGCACAATGGATAGCACCCATATGGCGTGCAAGAAAGGATAGCAGCCATCCATCCAGAGGATGCGTGGCGCGATATCTAGTCACGTCGGCATTTCGACATTCGGGAGTTCGAAGGGTGAGAGTTTCATGTCATTCTACACCGTGAAACCTCGAACCCTGAAGCTCTGAAAGTGCTCAAAGTTGGGCCCGTAGAATCACAGAGCGATCTCGGCCATCCATCCACAGGAGACACCTGGCGTGCGATTAGGCTCCTCACCGTTTCGCCCATTGTGATTTCGAGGCGCAAGGTGTAGCATTGTCGTATTCCTGATGCGCGAGGTGCTGGGAGTGTCCGAGACCCGGGCCCATAGCATCGTCGAGAGAGTTCAGAACCGTCAGATCTAGAGGGATGTGTGGCGCCAGATTAAGCCGTCTCGGCGTTTCGCTCATCGCGATTTCAAGAAGCAAGGATCAGCCCCTTCCTATTCGCGAATGCCGAAAGCACCTTTGAGAGTAAACACAAGGTCACAGCCCGTGGTCACTTGGGAAAGAAAAGAGCTGCGCAGAAGGGGCAAAAGGCATCAGGTTTCAGTCACGGAGAGGCCCGTCATGACCTCCAGTTGCCATCAGACCCAACCTCGATCTTGGTCTTCGCTTGGAGTAAATGAAGGCAACGAGGGGTGGTTGAAACCTCTCCTCATTCATTAAGTGTGAGGTATGGAGGGTCTGGCAAGTGGTCTGCTCGAGAGGGTCCTGTGTACCAATTTTTCCAAAGAATCCATGCCGAGTCCTTGACTAGCCAGAGGAGGTCTGCACACGCTGACTCGGCTCTTAATGGCTCAGCTACTCCCCTTACAGGAGCCATGCGCAGTTAAGGTGGCGTCTGACAAAGAATACCCGTCTGAATTTGGCTGAAGGGACACCAAGCCTTGGATGACTGGGGACACTTCTGTTAGGCGATTGTTCTGAGTATATAGACTCAGTCTTTGTATTTTGTAATCTATCGATGGTAGAGCTAAGCACCCGGTTGTAAAGTTTTAACACACACTCTAGTTCTCTGGTTATGCATCTGTATGTAAGATTTCTTGTTTAATGACAGATAGTCTTCTCAGTCCATCCAGTTTTCATCTCATACTGAGAGAGTTCGTGATCGACTGATTCGTGCGAATTATTGCAACTGTGTTATGATAAAGGATTTATCGTGGAATTATTGTATTCTCTGGTTTTCTGTGTTTGAACGTAAGAAGATCTTACGTTTAGATGTTTTCCCCTACATTCTGTTAGAAACCTGATGTTTACAACAGACCTTTGCTTTTCTCTTATACAAGTCTTCCCCCTACTCACCCTTACTACAACTCACTGTCTGAATTTATCTAAGACCTCACTTGCCCATGCATGCCTGGCCTAGTTTCGGAGTTAAAACCACATTGTTTTGAGTTAACTTCCATTCGATCACCCCATTAAACAAATCGTGACATAAACTGATGGGCGTCGGGCTCTGCTCCTACTGCAATCTAGGGGTGACTTCTGACGCTAACACACTCCTACTCGATCATTTTATAGGATTGTATGGTCTTTTGTCACAATTTTTACATTGGGATAATCTACATTATCCACAGTGGATACACCATCTGTAGAGGACATGCTTTGAATACTTCCCAAAGGTTGACAGTAGGTTCCTTTTCTTTTTTTAAATATAAAATCTAAAGGGGCATCACTAGGGTCAATAAAAGTAGTTTGTAGGCCATATTTAGAGATAATTTTGTAATAAGAAGGATTTCTCATAATGGAAAAATACTTTCTAGATTGGAACTCCAAATTCATTACCATCTAGTGGTGCAAAATGCACCACCTCTCATTCTAGAAAAATTAAAATTATTCCCTTGGCAATATAATTTGGTTATGAAGAACATTGATGGATTATATTCACCTTTTCTCTTATGAACTTATTGTTGTGATTTTGGTTCATTTTTGTTGTTAAACCTTCAAATTTCTTAATTATTTCAACATTTAAGAATGAACTTTTATTGAATCCAACATTTTTTTTGGCCAAGATACAAGGCTACCTAACATCAACTTTGATGATAAAATGTCACAAGGAAACACCAATTCCTTCACCAACACACCACATGACAAATATCCCAAAAACTTCCCTTTAATATGATCATTTTCATATACATTTGTCACAATACCTATGGTATTGCAATCTCTATGATCTGAACATTTGTGTAACAATCTAACTTTTGTAAGAAGAAAATAAAATCTAGATACATGTAGAATACTTTTATCTCCACTATCAGAATCATCCCCAATTATCTCCTTCAACTTAGAATGTTGTAGAGATCAATCATTGTGGTTAAAAAACTATGATGTATCCCATTCAATAAAATCACCTTTTACTTCTGATAATGTATCTACACCTCTTGATGCATGCGACAATTGAATATCTCCAATAAAAACCTTGGTAACATTTACAATGACACATCCATGGTTGATGTCATTGTAGTGCAATTGTTTTCTACTTAGGAAAGCTATTTTTAATCCATTTGAAAAGTAGGTCCATGTAGCATTCAAAACCTGAAATTCCAAAAGACATTTTTGTTAATCTACAATAACAAAGATATAACCAAAAATCAATATAATTCAACTAAATTTTACATAAATTAATTAAAGTCAATATAGATAAACTATATTCTATAATAATAATATAATCAATGTAATAGATAAACCTAAATGAACATAAACCAATAAAAATATCATAAGTTAATATCAACTCTCTAATTTAACGTGTTCCATATTGTTGTGTAAATTTGATAAAAGACTTTTGTAACATTTTAACATTAAATTGAATAAATATGTACAAAGTTTATAAAGTAATAATGATAATAAATTTATCTTCTAGATGGGTGATAAGAATGTGTGATAACTACATTGTAACAACACCCACTGCTCATAATGACCATCATGTGAATAACTATGCACACATGATGGATTTGTCTTTCTCCACATGTAACAACTTGATGATGATGATCATGAATATAGGCATAGGAGAACCACACCACCTACTAATGATGAGCAGGAGGATACTTGAAAAGAAATAATTCTACATGATCACTTGAGAGAAAAATTATAGAATATTTTTAAATACTTAAGTAGTAGATACATATGAGTGATCAACCTAGAGTATGAGAAAAGGGTCAGCCAACACTTGCCTAGAATCCACTTTAACAAGAATACTATGATAGAGAAATGTTTGGTTGACCCTTATTTGGGTTCTCCTTGATGATAATACTATACTTGAGGAAGGATTGGATGGATTTTCAGTGGGATTCCCTCAACTATAATGTTATGCTCAAGGAAGGGCTAGCCATCCCTTCCATATTCTCCCCCTCAATGAGAATACTATGCACAAGAAAGTGTCAATTAATGTTTCCTCAAGTTCCCCCTCGAAAATAATACTATGAAATAAAAAGGGTTAGACAATCCTTCCTCCGGTTCCTCCTTGATGAGAGTATTATTCTTGAGACACACCTTCTTATTACCCTCAACCACTGATTAAAATTGAGTTTTTAGAAATACAATATTTTTTACAACAAAATGTAGTTCCCATTTTTGCATAGAATTCTCTTTCATCAAATATTTCTACACATATTGTACTTTTTATCACAAAAGTTGACACTTGTGCAAAACCTACACAAGTTGCTTGACTAGTGTAACATATGGAAGTAATTTTCACTATCACCTAAGCAAGCACTTCCCTCGTTTTAGTGAAGGATAGAGATCCAACACAAGGGAGGTTTCCTTAGAGACCTCAAAAGATCCTATAGCAAGCTAAGGAAAGTCTAAGGCCCCCTATATTGGTTTCTTGATTAGCTAGGTCAAGGAAAATATGATTTACAAAAAACAAATATATATTGTGTGTGTGAGGGGTGTTACTAATACAATCAATGATGTTTATTAAGGTAGAAAAGTAAATTAAATTCCCTGAAACACTAGCATAATGTTGTAACAAAAATTGTATGAAATATAAGATACTTGAGCATGTAACAAGTTTACAACAACAGTAATAAATCAGTCCTAAAATCAGAAATAATGCAATGGAAAATAATGCAAAATATTAAATAAATACCACCAAACCATAGACTAATGATTTCTTGAAATAAAGAGCATTAAACTATGTTAATTAGATGCAATATGGCAAGTCCTAATGACTGAAAATGCAATTATCACAACAATAATGATGTTATATGGTAAATATAGGATAATATGCAAGACATTAGGATAGGAATGATAGTAATATGAGAGTGCAATGCAATTAGTCCTAAGATAGCACAAAATGTTGAGAGATAAAGAGATAAACTAGGTTTTTTATCACTTGCAAAAAGAGAAAGACTAGTGCCATCTTAAATCCTTGGGCATATGGAATCAATGCAAACTTCAATGGAGGCTAAAGGCAAGAGAAGGATTAAATAATAAAACAATAGGGTTGTTCAATCACAAACTTAGACTTAATATTTTAGGAAAACAAACCCTAGGGTAGAAAAATATCAAACCCTAAGTGTCATCCTATGTCTTCTAAGATGTCTAACAAGAGGTCAAGTTGGAAACAAGGTCAAACCCTAGAGTTGTACAATCACAAGCTCTAGAATTTTACCAAGAAGACAATTTTAGGGGGATGTACAATCACAATCCCTAAATTTGACCTTTTATGCTTAAACAAGATTAAGATGAATGATTAACAAGGAAGGAGATGCACAATTACAATCCTTCTACAGTTTCAAACAATATTATCCGAGGGAAACAAGATAACATCCAACTTATCAACCATTAGATAGAGCACATACTTGGAAATCATCAACAAACATAAATATTTGGAAAGAACACTTACTATACCAAGTCGCTATGCATGAGGAAACCATAATTCATTAACCATCCACCAAAATAAGAAAGAATCCACAAATTCACTCTCCAAGAGGTGTGCATAAATACTCCATGAAGAGAAAAGAAGATAAGAAGACAAGAGAAGTGATTCTCCACAAGTGTGAGTTGTGATTTGACAATGAGGGAGCATTAGCCTTCTTATATGAGCAAACCCTATCACTATAACCCTAAAAAACCCTTAAAAACCTAAAATATCCATGATACAAGGTGGTTAAGTCAAGGTTGACCCCAAAAATAGCCTCCAACATAAAGATACAATGAAAATACATCAAAACATCCCCTCAAAAGTGACATATGTGAGTTTTAGATCCTACAAACATTATGATGTCATGCTCTATAAGGGTAAAGGTTCCTCCAAAGGCCACATATCTCCATCAAATGGTGCAAGAATTGTCAAAGGTCACATATCTCACCCAAAAAGTCATGTCTCATGACCATCAAGTGCCAACTCATCATCAAAAGGGATGCCCCTATGTTAGGTTGGCCTAACAAGCATCAAACCATGATGGAATCATCATAAATTCAACATCAAAGGGATAAGGTGTGATTTCAGAGGTGAAAATGGCTACATTACCTCTCCAAAGAGGTGTACCATCATCTCCAAGTCAAACATCATCCAATAAGACCCTAAAATGTTCATGGATGCACTGTCCATCTCGTGGGGATTTATGCCCTCTCAATGGTACATCATGATGTATGTGAAATGTCCAAGCTCATTTGTTCATTGTCCAAGGTCTAGGGGCTGTGGGGAGGTTCCCTAGGGCATGTACAATCATCATATGGCCTTATGGTAATATGAGATGTGAATTTTGATGAGGGTGTGGTCCTTTAGATCACAGTTTTATCCTTCAATTATTGAAGGTGAGGACTTGTTGATGACAATGGATGGTAGTTGTGGATATTTGGTGGAGTTACCATCTTTGGTTGGGAGTGATCCCTATCTAGAAAGAGTTGGAATTTACATTGGTGTGATTCTAGCTTGTTGAGGTTTCCTTAGCTATAGTTTGGAGAGAAATAGAGAGGCCGAGCTTATGATAAGATTGAATGAATAACCTATATAAACTTGGGATAAGCTATTGGTATGTACTTGTAACTTCGTTGGAATATGCTTCATTGGATTTTCTTGCAATCTATAAATAACCCCAACTCAAACCCCATTTTCCACAACATGGATTTGAACTCTAATGATGACCTTTTGAGCATCAAACTCAACCACCCGATATAGGAATACAAGAAACTAAAAAACTATTTTTCTTCAAACCATGAACAAACAAAAAATCATTTAACTCAAGAACATCATTGTATGGAATAAAGAAGTAAATGGGGCCCACTCCTTTCACTATATAAGTAGCATCATCACCAAAATTCACATTCATTCCCCCCTCTTTCTCCTAAATCTCATTGAATAGTTTCTTGTCGTAAGTCATATGTCTTAATTCCCCACTACCCACATGCCACACAACATAACACAATATTGGAATATAAACATGAGACCATAGAGAAGACAACCTCAATCAAGGATATTGAATCATCCACTCATGCTATAGTCCTTACACCTCTTGCAACCTATTTTTGTTGCTTGTTCTTCCCTTTCTTTTCTAGGTATTGGTTGGAATAATGTACCTTTTGGTGATGCCTAAAAAATTTCACATTAATCACATCCTTCTTACCTTGGCTTGATTATTCATTATTATGGTTCTTGTGTCCTTGTTTCCCTTACACATCCTCCCAATGAGGGATAGGTTATCTACTTCTTTTTAATTTGTTGAAAAAAATGCCAATATTATCTCTTCCTACTGAAAGTCATCCCAAAGCTTATCAAAGGTAGGTAAATTGTCACAGGCATAAACACATTGTAGAAAGGGTTTCCAAGATTAAGAGAACTCATCCAAAGAAATGGGAACCACCTCTTAATCCTCTACTTTTTTCCTTGTGGTGGTGAATTGATCTCTTAACTTTGTGATATTGGTTAAGTAGCTACCCATTGTATATGTGTCACTCATGTTGATGGCTAAAAGAATTTTCTCAAAAGCATCTTCCTAGAAACACTCACACTTTGGTATAATGTAACCAAAACATAATAGAACTCTTTATTGGTCTTCTTCATTGTATTAATATGAATGATCAAGTGATCCCTCACTGAATCAATAATGATTCTATTTTCCTTGGCCTCCTTATTATGTTCAGTGAATGGTTTCAAATCAATAGGTGCATTGATTTCTTTCTCAACATGCTCCCAAATCTCAACCTCTTCCAATACCTTTTGCAGCCTGTTAGCACAAGAATTTGTAGCTAGAAGAGCCCTGCCTCTCCTTAAGAAAATAAATAACCTCTATAGGAATATACAATCTTCTAACCTATTAGCTCAAGGTTCTTGATTAGTCTCATCATACAAAAGAGCACAAATATTCCATAGCGCCATGACACTGCAGAATAATCTATATAGTATGGTCTGCGCCACTGTCTCATGTTTATATTCCACTAGCGAATTCGGTAGCGCCATGGCATGTTACAAGAAAATATCCTAATTTGTGTAACGATGGTGCTACCAAATTTGCAGGGATATATTACAGTGGTGCTACCAAATTATGCAGAGTTATTTTGCAAGGACGCTTCTACCAGTTTTGAGTGACTAACTTAAAACTTGTATTATGAACAAATGGGAAAGTATTTGGGAAAGTATTTTTGTTAATCACAGACCAAATAACAAAACCCTCTCTCAGTTTTGTAAAATGTGTTATATTTTGAGATATATTAGACATATAAGTGGTGCTACCGAATGTGTGGAACTGTTTTACAACGACGCTATGGAATTTCCTGTAGCAGTCACGGTTTGGATATTCGCCTTGTTGGGAGGTTGCAACCTGTCAAGGAGGATTAAAATGGCTTATAAAGGATCATTTAGATTTAAGGGGACACCTGCACCTAAGTTTTATATCCATCAAAGGCCTCATTCAGTGAAGTGAAAACAATTTATTAATGACTTCCAACAAATTCCTGAAAATTAGCAGTTTGTTGGATTTTTGTCTCTTTGATTGTTGCCACCTATCTCTAAGGATTAGAATCCAATGGAGGATATGGGATTCAACCTCTTAAGGATATTTGGATGCTATTTTCTATTTAAGGAAGGAGAGATATCTTGGAGATGGCTTAGATTCATGAGCTAAGAGAGATGAGAAATCTGTAGGAGGCACTTTGCCTGTGGTCATTGTAACCCCGAGGGGCTTCTGTTTTTGTAAACATTTTTGTTATTGAAGGTTCATGATATATTTGTTATCAGATTGTATCTCTTGTTTTATTTTTCAATTTGTCTTCTTACTTGAATGAATTGTACACCTTGAGGATCATGGTTGCCTTTGATTAATGGATTCTTGAGAATCTAAGGATCTGATGTATTTTGCCTGTTATTCACTGTTTACATTCAAGTAACTTGAATTCATTTATGCAGAGAGGATATCTGCCTTATGGATGTTCTTATTTGTGTTATATTTTTATTCCTCTATTCAATAAATCTTTATCTGATATGTAGATTGATTGCATTTAATGAGCAGGTTGTTTGCTTGAATCTGTTAGCACCAAAAGTCACTCCTGGATTGCAGCAGGAGTAAGCCCGATACCCATCAGTTTATATGTCACAGATTGTTTATAAGGGGTGATCGAATGGGAGTAAGCTCAGGACAATATTGTTTTAACTCAGAAAACTGGGTTGGAAATACATAGCTAGGTGAGATCTTGATCTAACTTAGGCCAGTAAGTTTGTATAGTGGTGAGTAGGTGGAGGAAAAACGAGAGAGCAATGCAAGTCTGCTCTGGACATCCGGTCTTCTAGAAGCCTTTGGAGGAAAAGTCTTAGATATGAGATCATCTCAGACCTGAAAACTTCAAGAAACTTAAAACACTGCAATAACCGATATAATCAAACCTACATTATACAGTCATTACAACACTCGACTGAATCATCCATGCCCAGGATTTAAGAGTCAGAGGAAAAGAGTAAGGAAGAGTTTGGATGCCATTAAACAAGAGGTCTCAAATATCATTCTATAACTAGAGAATCAGAGGCCTCGCTAAATATTTACAATTGGGAGCTTAGATCTACCATCGATACTAAAAAAATGGCAAAAATGCCTACATATACTTAGAACTGGCTCCATTTCTTGAAATGCGATCATGTGATGCATTCAAGGCTTTACATTGATGAGCTTCTCTAGCAGGATGCACATGTAGATGTTGGTCAAACTGCCCATGCAGTCTTCTTGTTAGACACGATCTTTATCAGTCCAGACTAACACCCTACACCTGCGCTTTGTCCCTCTCTGTCCTTTTAGTTAAGGGAGGAGACGATGTCTCGCCTACCTTCCTTATTTGCATTAAATTATACCTTTGGATCAGAGAGGCCCCAATCAACTCTACTCCTAAACAATGTGGCAACCTTCCCTTGGATTTTTCTACTTCATTGGACTGTTGTGAGGGGACTCATTTGGTGGACGTGGACGAGACTCTAGACAGAGATGATGGTGCCAACATCGTGAAGGTGAGACAAGGGGTGCTCATGTGTTCAGGTGAGATAGGTGAAGGGTGACATGGAAAGTATGGGCGGTGGAAGGTGTGTGCACTACGCTGGGATAGGTCAGAGGTGGAGTGGCATGGGGTGATGATGTGGAGGTATATGTGAGGCTGTGACAACATATGGGATGGGACCATCTACCATGGAGGTCATGAGCGACAGGACACTTGGAGAGAGATGATAGGTGAGAGTGACAAGGGGCTATGGCCCAACTATGAGTGGAGGATAGGTGCAGAGTAATGATATGGGGAGTGGAAGTGGAGGATGTGATGGGTGGAGGTGAGAGACGGAGTGGGAGACAAGTGTTAGTAGGAGGAGGGAGCAGTAAGTGAAGGAGGTAAGTGGTATATCGGAGGAGGGGGTAGGTGGTAAGAGGTTTTAGGGGGGGGTTAGACATAATGAGGAGGAACCACGATAGTGGGGGGCCCACAATATAAAAATTCCATATCGCACCCCCCCCCCATTAAAGGTAGAAAGGCGGGGGGATCTGAAATTGAACCTGTGCCATAGATCTAAGAACACAGATCTTATTCACTCAGATCCACTCACCTCTTAAAATAAAGTGCCTGAACACATAACATAGGATAAGTGGATTCTTAGCCCACTTCTTGTCATTATTTTTCCATGGTATCCATTCTGAAGGAAGACCACCCCCTTTACCAACATATGTGATAACATTAGGCTCCATGGGGGATGGCCTACTCCCTGCGAGATGCCAAGAAATATTCTACAGTTTCAGTGCTTACTATTGGGCTATGGAGTCACTTATGAACTGAAAACAAAAAAAAACAAAATAAAAACAATATTTACAAATACATGAGAGCCACCTGTGGCTCAAATACAGAACTTCTTCAGAAAATGCCCATTTATAGGGCCACCAAAAATTTCATCACCCTTCAAATCCTGCAACCTATAAGTATTATTTTAAAATACTTCAGAGATTATGAAATTCCCGATCCACTGGGCTTCAAACTTGTTGCGCTTTCCTTTGTCCTTCTTGGGTGCGTCCCATTTAAGCGCTATATCTCCCAGCTGAAAATCTTCTTTTCTTGCATTTCTGTCAAAGGCTTGTTTGATCCTTTTCTGACAGTTATGAGCTTTGTCCATCACCTGCTCTCTGGATGATGTACTTCCACCAGTTGATGAATCCTTCTGATCATATCATTAGGCTCTCCTTGATAATCCTGAAAGAATTTTGCTACAGGTAGAGCCAGTTGAGAGGGAAAAACAACTTCTGTCCCATAAACTAGTTGGAAAGGGGAGATACCTATGGATATTTTTGTTGTCACTCGATCATCCCACAGGGAAAATTTGAGCTTTGAATCCCATGCCTTCTTATTATCCTCTAACATTCTTTTAATAAGCTTGATCAAAAATTTATTAGAGGACTCTGCCAGTCCATTTCCTTGAGGATAATAAGGAATGGAGTGAATTAATGAAATCCCAAACTTCTCACAGAACTTGGTCAAAGGTTCAAACTTGAAAGATGCAACATTATCAATGATAATTCTGCTGGGACAACCAAACCTTGCTATGATATCCTTTAGGAAACTGATGATTACCTTGTGTGAGGCACTCCTAGTGGGGATGACTTCTATCCATTTGGTGAAATAATATGTTGCAATTAATATCCATCTGTGTTGACCACTTGAAGTAGGATGAATCTCCCCAATGAAGTCCAATCCCCATTATTGAAAGGGTGTTGAAGCTACCATAGGCTTAAGTGACAAGGATTTGAGTTGTTTCTTTCCTAAGAATTTTTTACGTTTGATGCAGGCTTTGATCTCTCTGTAGACATCGGTGAATAAAATGGGCTAGTAGTACCCAACCCTGAGAATTTTGTAGGCTGTGGTATTCCAGAAATTATGTCCCCCACATAGGTTGCTATGAAAATCAAACATAATCCTTTGGGCCTCCTGTGGGTCCAGACATCTCAAAAGGACTCCTAGAGGGTCTTTCCAGTACAAGACCTGGTCAATAAGGCAATATCTGATTGCTTTGAGCTTTAAATATCTTTCCTTTCTCTTCTCCATCCCATCAGGGGGCTTTAATTTTTGCATAAAATATAATATGTCTCCATACCAAGTGCATTCTGCTAGTGGTAAGCTATCCTGAGAGATTTTTTTAGACCACTCTGCCTACTGATTTTCTAGGCAAGCATTGACGAAGTTAACCCCCAAGTATTTACAATTATATTTATCCAACAACTTGGCTAAACCTTTCCCTTTAACTAGATTGGTGGGATTTATTTCCAGATCAAACTCAAGGATTTTGGCAATCGATTTGCTCCTCCTCCCATATATGTCTGGCTGAATGAGAATGTCCTTCACAGTAGCTGAAGGGACACATGAAATAATACTTGAATGTAGAACATAAACTCTAAAAGATTTAAGGGCTTTCACCAATGCATAGGCTTTCTTCTCCATGATGTCATATCTACTCTCTACATCCCTTAGTGCCCTACTAAAAAAGGAGATAGGTTGTTCCAATCCCTCAACATTATTTTGTAGTAAAACAATTGCCACTGTATCAAATGAAGCAAAAGAGAAAATTAGAAAATATTTAGAGTAATCAAGACTGATAAGCACGATCACTTTAGTCAATGCTTTCTTAATCTAGCTTAAGGATTCCCTGGTTTTATCAGTCCATTTTATTTCATTTCCCTTCCTAAGCATGGCTGTGACTTCACCAATTCAAAAAAATTTGAAACAAACCTCCTTAGAAAGTTAATCTTGCCCAGGAAATACTAGACCTCTTTCCTAGACCTTGGGAGTGATAAGGTTTGGATCGCCTCCACCCTGCTGGGGTCAATTATGACTCCCTCAGATGATATTATGTGCCCCAGTAATTTCCCTTTCTTCACGATGAACAATGATTTCTTGGGATTTAAAGAGAGACCAAACCTTCTTCATTTTAAGAAGACCTTTTTCAGATGATAGTAGTGCTCTTTACCAGATTTGGATAAGATTGTTATGTCATCCAGATAGATGACCACAAATTTATATTTTTATCCAATGAAGGATATGTCCATGGCTCGTTGGAATGTAACTCCTATGTTCATCAATCCAAAAATCATTTTGGAATACATGAATGTGCCCCAAGGAGTAGTGAAGGTTGTCTTTCCTCTGTCCTCAAATAAAACAAAGATCTGATTGTAGCCAGAAAATCCATCAATCATGGAAATTATGGATGCACCTATTACCCTTTGTAATATATGTTCCATATTTGGCAAGGGGTAATTGTCCTTCTTTGAGCTTCTATTTAGATTTCTGAAATCGACACAGAGTCTTATTTCTCCACTTTTCTTTCTCACTAGGACCAAATTTGCTACCCATTATGAATATCTCAGGGGGACAATGATTTGGGCATCCAACATCATCCTTACCTCCTTCTCCATGATAGGCAGTAACATAGGATTTATCTGTCTCAACTTCTGCCTAAACGGTTTGGATTCTTCCTTCAATGGGATCTTGTGCTCTATAATGCCGATGTCATATGTTTTGAGGTATTCATAGGTCCAAGCAAATGCATCAACAAATTCTTTTAATATCTCAGCATACTCGGCCCTCTACTTCTTTGACAAGATATTAGAAAAATTGACAAACTTTGGCTTCTCCTCTATGCCAATATTTCACTCAGCCACATCAACATCATCCTTTAAGATTTCTCCCTTTACTGCCACATCATTTATATCAAAAAGCCTTTCCAAAGGAACTAGTCCTTTGGGGATGTGATTGCCAGGAAGTTGAACAATATGATGATCAACAATCTTGTTCATAAAATCATCAACATAGGGATCAACTTTAGAAGTAGGGTCTTGATCAATGTGCATGTTGAATACTCCTCAACAGTCTCTCGGAATATTTTGATTTCAAGGTCATCCTCAAACACCTTCCAATGCTTAACATTATCAGGTATGGAGGGTCTATATTTTACTTCTGTATCATACCTGATCTTGGGTGGCAGAGGGACTCTGAAATGGCTCACTGAAATAGCTAGGGAATCAGCCACAGTGTTTTCTTCTCTTGGAATAAATGATATATTGAAAGCCAGGAAAAAACTGCCAATGAGGTCCCAGGCTTCATTTTTGTAGCTCCTAAGATGAGGGTGTTTGGCCTGATAAATATTTCTGATCTGCTGAATAATCAGCTCAGCATCACCAAACATAGATATTTCTTTGATTCCCATGTCCTTTGCAGCCCTTAAGCCCAAAACAAGAGCCTCGTACTCTGCCACATTATTAGTATCTTCAAACTCTAACTTGTATGACAGAGATATAGTTTCTTAAATAGGGGAAACCAAAACTACTCCAACACCAACACCTTCTCTCGAAGAATCTCCATCAAAGAACATTTTCCATACAATAGTAGTTGGAGGAGAATATTCGTGGGGGTTAATTGGCTTCTTTCTGAGTTGAAGAGGGATCTTAGGGGTGTTGGTGAGCTGCAACAAAATGGATCCCAAATCAATATCAAGGGAAAAGATGGGATAATTGGTGGGATTTGCCTCATCTTTGATGATGTAGGCCAGCTGAGATTCTCTATACATTCTTATGTGCTCCCCTCCAAAGACTGGAATGGTAGCATATGTGAGGTCCATCTGCAATGCTCCCCCAATCCTTTTAATCCAAGATCTTGACAATAGAATGCCAAACTTGGGAGGTACATCAACTACCACGATATCCATTACCACACTTTTCATGGGCAGTTGGAACAAGGTTACCACCAGATCTTTGATGACCCCAAGACATTGCACCCTCCTTGAATCGAAAGAGTACAAATCATGATACGATTTTGTGACTTCCAGCCTGAGTTATTCCATGACAGTTTTGGGCATGAGATTATGGGAAGCCCCTGAATCCATCAGACAATTATGCAGCACCTTATCATGTGTGTTCAGTGATGTGTAGAAGGGAGGGAATGAGTCATATTTATCTTCTACCATAGGACCTAAGATGACTATTGGTTTTTTTTCTTGGAGATTCACTGAGTCTGTGGAATGGAAGGATGGTTCAGATTGCAGTAGCTTAGAGAGGGACCTTTTGAAATCTTCATGTTTGACTATCTCTAAGATGGGCATAGGAATTCTGATTTTTTGAATTTCATGCTCAAATTTAAAGGAGGAAGGAGGCTTCAAAATTTCTCTCACCTCTGGGATACGGTATTTGGTTATTGGCAAGGGATTCTGATTTTTCTTTTCCTTGGCGGTGATTGCTGACAGTTTTTCTGCTATGAGAGGCTGATCAGGGATGTTGGACTTCCCTTCTTTCTTTTTTGACTGGAGGTTATATTTATTGGGATTGCTACTGGCCTTTTTTCCTTTACTCAGCTCATTTATTTGACTGTTCATGTGGGAATCCTTATAGGAAGAATGATTCAAATGGGGAAAAGGGGATGTGTCTCCAATACAATGAATTTTAGGGTCAAGCTCTTCTTCTCCTCTCTCCTCATCAATAACAAGGTTTTTTTGGAGAGGAGTCTGGATTTTCTGATCACTTCTGTCTCTATCCCTTTATTCTCGTGGCATGATATGAGGAGCATTGTTGTTTGGCCTTCTGAAGTTTCCTCTATTGTCAATGTTTTGGGGATTTCTGTATGTCTTCTCCCCCTCCATTTTAATTGTCTCCATCTCTGTAGACAGAGACTTTACCATTTTGGTCAATTCATCTACTTGAGGGTGAGCTATAGAAGAACTAGAGATTGAGGCCTCAGATCTCCCTCTTCCCTTGTCTCTGTTAGATTTTCTTCTGAGCCTATTAACTACTAGCACATTGGATTCTACTTCCAGGGCTGCATCTTGCATGTTAGCCAAGGAAGTAGCTCTTCTTTCTCTAAGAAGGAGGCATAAATCGAGGTCAAAGGCACTAGCATAAGTGATTTTGGCATAGGCTTCTGAGGGTTTTATTTCAGTAGGGATATTATTGTACATCTTATTGAATCTCTTGGAGAAGTCAGAGATGGTCTCTCCTTCCTTTCTCTTCAAGGACCCAAACTATGTCATATAATGCATGAAATATTTTTTATCTCCCCACTGTCTCAAGAAGGCATTATATAGAGATTCAATCCCAACAATAGATCCAAGGGTCAGTCCCCTAAACCATTTCCTCACCTCACCATCAAGAATTTGGATGAAGACCCTCATCCATACATCTTCATTTTCAATATTCAGGTTGTCTGCATAACTGTAGAAGGCAACAAGGTGCTCTTCAGTAGTTATGTCTTCCTCTCCAGTGAATTTAGGCATATACTTCAAGTAATATCCAGTAGGGAGAGGATTCATGGGTTGAGGTAAGACCAGAGGGGCATACCTCGCAACCACTATGGCATACATTCTATTTATAAGGGAATGAGCACCTTCCATAGGGATATTAGGTGGAGGAGAACTAGGGGGAGAAGGGTTTTGGCCTGGGGAGACTGGAAATGAGCTTGCAAGAGGAAAAGGGATCAACAAAGGATTTGAAGACAAGGATACAAGGCTTAAGGAAACATAGATTGGTGTGGGCACAACAGTAGCAAAAGTAATAGAAGAAGGGATGGTAAATCCTGGGGTGGGAAAATATTCTGAATTCCTGGGTCTAGACCAGGTTGCAACGTCGAGGGAGATAGGATTGACAAATCTCTCTCCCTCTAATCCAAGGCCAGGAGGAGAAATCTCAATAGGAACACTCTCGAAATTTAGAAAACAAGAAACTCCAACAAGAGGTCTGATAGGACACTGATAAGAAGATATTGGAGTCTCAAACAGAGGGTAATGAGAACTATCAGAAATACTTAGTTTGGCAGTAGAATATCCTTATCTTAGGGCCTTTCCCTTTCTGATAAGATTCTATGGATCTACTTCAGGTGTTGTCAAGGGAAACTGAGGGGTAGATCTCATATGCCTGCCTCTGGAAGCCAGAACTAAAACAGTAGATTCACCAATGGATTCATCTCAATGGAGTCTCCAAGTGCATAGTAGGAATCTTGGAGGGATCTAATGCCTGATGCACATTCATAATTAGAGGCTCAATGTCGTTTAATCCCAGAGAAAATCTTCAACTTCGTCCCCAGCAATGGTGCCAAAAATGTTAGCACTAGAAGTCACTCTTGAATTGCAGTAGGAGTAAGCTCAATACCCATAAGTTTATATGTCACAGGTTGTTTATAAGGGGTGGCCGAATGTGAGTAAACTCAGAACAATATCGTTTTAACTCAGAAAACTGGGTTGGAAATATAGAGCTAGGTGAGGTCTTGATCTAACTTAGGCCAGTAAGTTTGTATAGTGGTGATTAGGTGGAGGAAAAATGAGAGAGGAATGAAAGCATGCTTTGGACATCTTGTCTTCCAACAACCTTTGGAGGAAAAGTCTCAGATATGATATCCTCTCAGACTCGAAAACTTCAAGAAACTTAAAACACTGTAATAACCGATATAATCAAACCTACATTATACAGTCATTACAACACTCGACTGGATCATCCATGCCAGAGCTTTAAGAGTCAGAGGAAAAGAGTAAGGAAGAGGTTGGTTGCCATTAAACAAGAGGTCTCAAATATCAGTCTATAACCAGAGAACCAGAGGCCTCACTAAAAATTTACAATTGGGAGATTAGCTCTACCATCGATACTAACAAAATGGAAAAAATGCCTACATATACTTAGAACTAGCTCTGTTGCCTAAAATGCGATCATGTCATACATTCAAGGATTTACGTTGATGAGCTTCTCTAGCAGGTTGCACATGCAGATGTTGGTCAAACTACCCATGTAGTCTTCATGTCGAGTGTGATCTCTGTCAATCCAGACTGACAGCCTACACCTGCACTTTGTCCCTCTCTGGCCTTCTATTTAAGGGAGGAGATGACGTCTCACCTACCTTCCTTATTTTCATTAACTTCTACCTCGAGATCGGAGAGGCCTCAGTCAACTCTACTCCTAGACAAAATGGCGACCTTCCCTTGGTTGTTGTCGCTTCGTTGGACTGTTGCAAGGGGACTCAGTTGGAAGACGTGGATGAGACTCTGGGCGGGGACGATGGCGCTAATGTCGTGAAGGTGAGACGAGGGGTGCCCATGTGGTCCGGTGAGACAGGTGGAGGGTGACATGGAAAGTGTGGGTGATGGAAGGTGTGTGCACTGTGCTGGGATAGGTCATAGGTGGAGTGGCATGGGGCGATGATGTGGTGGCAGATGTGAGGTTGCAGCAGCAGACGGGATGGGACCATCTGCTAGGGAGGTCGTGAGCGGTAGGACACTTAGCGAGATATGATAGCTGAGAGTGACAAGGGGTTATGGCCCAGCGATGAGTGGAGGACAGGTGTAGCATAATGAGATGGGGAGTGGGAGTGGAGGATGTGATGGGAAGAGGTGAGAGATGGAGTGGGAGATAGATGTTAACAGGAGGTGGAAGCGGTAAGCGGAGGAGGTAAGTGGTATATCAGAGGGGGGGGTAGGTGGTAAGAGGTTTTATGGGGGGCGTCTAACATCATGAGGAGGTTCCATGATAGTGGGGAGACCGTGATCTAAAACCACCATATCAGACCCCCCCCATTAAGGGAAGAAAGGCATGGGGGGGGGGTGTGGAATTGAACTTGTGTCGTAGATCTGAGCATCCATATCTCAACCGCTCAGATCCACGCACCTCTTAAAACAAAGTGCCCAATCACATAACTTAGGATAAGTGGGTTTTTAGCCCACTTCTTGTCATTCGTTTTCCATGGTGTCCATTATGAAGGAATACCACCCCCTTTACCAACATATGTGATAACATAATCCATAACCCAATGGTCCATCATTGATTTACAGTAGCTTATTGTCCTTTCCCTTCCTTGTTTTGTTTTTCTTAATCCACAAAAACAATCAAGTATTTTCATTTCTATGTTACCAAGCTTACTCTCATTTGCAGTCTGGGAGTGATTCTTGGAGTGATAACACAACCTAAAATTGTAATGTGTAAAATTGGAAGCACCTTCCAACCTATCATATAATCATCCTTGCAAATTTGAATCAACCTGAAAGAAAAAAAATAATAATTACAAACCAAGTACAAAAACCCTACTAGGGTTCAAATGATTCTTCCAAAGTGTTCCATAGTTTCACACCCCACAACCTATAAATTTTCAAGCACCTCTCCTAGGTATGGAACAAATAAAATACCCAACTCCCTCTTCACCAAAATAAATCATAGTCAAACGACCTTTGATACCATGTGGAATATTTGAGAAATCACTTCTTAATGCAAATTCAGAAACTTCACCTCAACCTTGAGGTTTCTTGAATTTATTTCTCCTGCAATTTTTAGCTTTAGCATTGAATCTGAAATATAAATTACAACAATACATATTTCACCTATGTCCAACCAAATACACAAGGATTCCTAGAAAACAAACATTGAACAATTTTCCTTTTAGGGAAATGTTTTTCCAGCTCTTAGTACACAAATACCAACATATAATTGATCTAAAAAAATATATTTACAACAAATTTATTATAGACATAATTCTATCCACTTAGTTTTTTTATGTTTGTTATATCACTTTAAAAAATCAAATGATTGTTATGTTAAATCAACATACATAACTAGCACTAGAAACTACTCAGTCACTATGAGAAAATAAGTTGAAAATCATATCTATAAGTACACAAAGTTTGGGAAATGAAGCATACTTAATATATACATAAGAATGAAGTTACATGTACATACCAACAACTTATCCCAAGCTATTACAAGTTAATCATTCAATCTTATCATAATCTAGAACTATCCAAATCTTTCCAGAACCTTACTAGGGCAACCTCAACAAGCCAACATTACACCAATTGTCAAATCCTAGCCAACAACTCCTCCTAGTTAGAAATCACGCCCAACCAATGTTGGTTGCTCCATCAAATATCCAAAACTAGAAAACATACACATCGATTGGTATTCCTTGGAACCTACACTTGCATCACACAAGTGTCTACTATTTTATCCACATCTATCACTCCAAGTAGTCCTACAATTTAAATGCCACAAAACCCTAGTCATCTTCTTTCACAAGAACCACAAGAACTTGTGATTCCTTTGCTCCTCTAGGGTTTCTCCAAAAACCTAGTGCTCCTTAAATTATTAAGGAAAACCCCATCCCTAATTCCTTCCTTTGATCAACATAAGAACCTTATCCCACTAGACAAGAATGCAAAGTACAATGAATAAGAATTAACCATGAAAGATACAAGTTTGATACTCTTCTCATCTAGAAGTCATGATGTGAATGTGAACAATGTGATGAATGAAACAAAATATTATCTCCTCCCTTTATATAGAATATATGAGGGATAACAACAACACTAAAGTGGACAATGTCCAAAAC
Source organism: Picea engelmannii (assembly GCA_009831015.1). NCBI lineage: Eukaryota > Viridiplantae > Streptophyta > Pinopsida > Pinales > Pinaceae > Picea > Picea engelmannii. The sequence continues at coordinate 753,460 of ML781019.1, read as the reverse complement.
CATCTATCTCAAGAAAAATAACTAATCGCTAGACAAGTCCACATAGGAAGTTCTCCAACTCTAAAGTGGAACATGTCAAACTCCAAGATGAGCACATCGATTAAGCAAGCATCCAAAGATGAGAACTCCATAATAAAAGGTTTAAAACTCCTCCTCCAAAGGTATCCAATGCTCCAATGTTCCCCTAAGCCATGTATTCCTACCGGTCCACCACACCCTCATGAACACTCCTCAACCCAAGCATCCTCAAGTCATCAAAAACCTCCATGTAAGGAACCAAGTTATCCCATGCCACCTAGTGTTGGGTATGTGCTATATTATTTTCACAAACAAAAATTTTGTTTTTGTTGCATCAGGTATGTGGGGGGATGATATCCCCCCCATGTCCAGGGGGTTTTAAGGGCACAGAAGCCCCTGAAAAAAAAATTTGTGGTTTTTACGTTTGTTTTTAGTGGGTATTCGACACATGGTTTTTCAAATATGGTTTTCTAATTTTGGTTAAGGAATTAGGGTTGTTGACTAATCTGATTCAATGGATTATGGGTTTTGTATGTCATGGGATCCTATATATATTTTATTGTGAACAATGAATATGGATAATGAATAAAAAATTAGAGGTATAGCTCTAAACAGATTGTTGGTTTTCCCAATTTGGGTTTCCAGGGTAAAATCTCCGTGTGTGTGTGTGTGTGTGTGTGTGTGTGTGTGTGTGATTGTACCTTTACTATTTTTATTAAGAATACATTTGTAGTAGATAATTGTACAAGGTTAAAATATACAAATAGGACTCAACGCCCTCTGAAATTCCCCAATGCTCCTCCTCCTCCAAATGATTTTTCCTTCCAATCAAATAACCATGCCCTCCATTTGCACCTCATGAAAAATTTCAGCACGCCATGTAGGTCTCCAACCTTCTAAGGAAGTGTGTCATATAAACATCAAATTAAGGTATAACAATCCATGAGTAATCTATCTCACAATGTGTATGTCCACTAAGGTACAACCAAGGGTAAGGATCACACCATGCATGTAACATCCTTGGTTTTAATCCCCATAAATTATAATGTAATTGTATAAATGTGATTTAGGTTGGTGAGCTGATATGTTTTGGGTGAAGAACCCATATTAATTAATATGGATGAGGAACAAACTATGTAAATGGTACATTGAAATAAATGATAAAATAATAATCATTGATTGTGATATGAGAGGGACGTAAATGATGGGGGCTATTATTCCATAAGATAGGAGGCTAAAGGGGGATCCAAGGAGAAACCTATGTTATTTTCCTAATTTAATGAAGAATGTCATCATGCCGCATAGGTCTCCAACCTTTTAAGGAAGTGAACCACATAAACATCAAGTTAAGGTATAACAATCCATGAGTAATCCATCTCGCGTATGTCCACTAAGGTACAACCAAGGGTAGGGATCACACCATGCATGTAACATCCCCGCTTCCAATCCCCACAAATTATAATGTTTTTGTATAAATGTGATTTAGGTTGGTGAGTCAATATGTTTGGAGCGAAGAACCCATATTGATTGATGTGGTCGAGGGACAAAATATGTAAATGGTACATCGAAATAATTAATAAAATAATAATACTTGATGGCAATATGAGAGGGACAGAAACAATGGGGGGATGTGATTCCACAAGAGAGGAGGCTAAAGGGGGATCCAAGGGGAAACCCGTGTTATTTTTTTAGTTAATGTATCATTACCATATAATATTCCCTTTGAATTATTAGACACTCAATCATTGAATTCATGTAATAGATTGGGTGTGAAAAGTCACATCCCATAGTTATTGCAAGCATGAGGATGAAGTAAAATCAACATTGGGGAGTGTGAGAGTCAACAAGCATGGAAGAAAAGGAAATTTGAATGGAAAAATAGGACAATTTTTCCATGTTGATTTTGGGAATCAAAAGAGGAGTTGAGTGTTGAAAAGAACACCAACCATGATGTGCTTGATGGAAGCCATTATTGAGTTTTGTTTATGCTAGAAATGTGGCCTATGTGCCTATAAAAAATGGGTTGTGTTCTTGTGGAACATTTTTTCTGTTGAGGAAATGGATCAAGAGCCTTGTGAAGGTTGTTGTGAGAACTTCTAGAATAGCTGAGAGTTATTTTAGTCCCCAAATATGATATTCTTAGTCGATCGATTGCAATGGATCCCTGGAGAGAAGTGGGAAGGCCAAGGGACAACATGGAAGAGAAGGTGGATCCCATTCCTTGGGTTTTGTAGGTTGAGGAGAAGAGATCTGGTGGATTGGAACTATTGTTGGAGTGGAACCTAGGTTTTGGGATGCTGAGTGTGTGAACAGTGGATAAGAGGGCCATACTCCTTGTGGAGTCATAGCCACAGCTTGAGGGTAGCTTGTTATTGGGAGAAAATGAACAACAATCTTATGGATGGGAGGAACTTCCTTCACACATAGCCAGTTGGTTATTTTATGAATATATAAGTCATTTGTTATGTTTATTATGTTAATTTTTTTGTGTAAATAGTTGCATTTGAATGTTGTGTTTTATTGTGTGAATGGTTGCATTCATGTTTTAAAATATGTTGTTAGATGCATGTTAAATTATGGACCTGTTTCCCCTTGGTTTATTTAATTTGTATGGGGAATTTTAAATTTTGTTTTTAGCAGGGAAAGATATTTTACAATTGGTATTATATCTATTGGTTCAACATTAGACCCGTATGGGACAAGGAACAATGTGAATTTGGAAAAAATCATTGTTACATAATTTAGATTTGTGAAGGATTTTGGGAAAATTGTGAAACCAGAGTGAAATACTCAAATTTATGAATGAATTCGAGTTTAATTTACCCTCAGGGCCATAGAAAAGATGATTAATGGCATCAATATGCAGGTTGTAGAGTTAAATTCGGTTTGGAAGGTCGGATTTTACATTTCAATGGAAATTGAAGAGTTAGAGAATCGATGGCCTAGAATCAATAGTAGAGATTCATTTGTAGGAATGGAGAGTTTTATAAACCGATGGCTAATATCACTCCAATATCTAATATTGACAGCCCAGATCCAACACAGGCTTGGGAGGAAAATTCTAAGCCAATAGGCTTGTAGAAGGTTTTGGGAATGGATTTTCAAGAAATATTGTCGATAGGCTTGCAGAAAGTTTTTTCGATGGGTTTTTCAGGAAATTTTGTCGATAGTCTTGTGGAAGATTTTGGCGATGGATTTTTGGGAAATTTTGTTGATAGGTTTGCAGAAGGTTTTGCCGATGGTATTTTTTGGAAATTTTGTCGATAAGCTTGCGGAAGGTTTTGGCAATGGATTTTCGAGAAATTGTGTTGATAAGCTTGTGAAATATTTTTCCAATGGGATTTTTGGGAAATTTTTTCGATAAGATTGCGGAAGGTTTTGGCGATGGATTTTTAGGAAATTTTTCCAATAGGATTCTAGAAGGTTTTGGCGATGGATTTTTCGGGAAATTTTGTCGATAGGCTTGCTAAAGGTTTTTTCGATGGTTTTTCGAGAATTTTTTTTGATAGGCTTGTGGAAGGTTTTGTCTAATGGATTTTTGGGAAAAAATTTCGATGGGCTTCTGGGAGGTTTTTCAAATGAATTTTTGGGAAATTTTGTTGATAGGCTTGCAGAAGGTCTTACCAATAGTTTTTCAAGAAATTTTTCCTATAGGCTTTTGGAAGGTTTCGTCGATGATTTTCAGGAGGTTTTGTCGATGGCCAATGGAAGAAAATGGTCAATGAGAGATGTAGGTTATATTAATAGGATATTACAATAGTTCCAAATAGTTTGAAGATGAATTCGATCTGTTTTAAGCACTGCTGCAGTAGTAAACCGGTCAATTTCTACAAATATTTTTAGGGTTTTGAAGGTCATAAACTTGTAGATGCATTTTGAGGGCCTAAACAACATTTTCAAGGGATCAAAATCTTGATAATTGGATGTATTGATTGTACACATAGTCTTTGATGATTAAATGAAATAAATCGATAAGATATTTCCATCGAGACATTTCGAGAAAAAAATAGAGCTTGTATGAGAAACTTATAGCTGAAACACTACATGGTATAAATTAGGTATCAATTTACTTTCATAGGAAATAACTCCTTGCTCAGAAGTCAGTTTGGGGCACACGAATAGTCTATGAAAAAATCATGGACTACAACATACATAAATGGAACAAGAATTGGAATATCGATACCTGAAATTGTTCAATATGGAAGAGAAGATGCATGTAGCATAGAGGGATAAAAATGAGAAAACATTCTAAACTTCTGCAAACCATAAATATCATCCCAAAGCTCAGATTTGGGAAAATGAGCAGTCATCGGAAATATGAATCAGAGAGGAATGTGTATGAAGAATCATAATTTTACTGGAGCATTAGATTCAAAATCTGAAATTTGTTATGCGTTCACAATCATAAATTATAATCGCACTCGATATAAAAGTTTTTTTGTTCCTAGCGGATTTTCTTCGACATGTGGCAAAAAATGGTATCTTATAAAAATGGCGGTTGAAGGTGGCACCATTAGTTAAATTTGACCTAGAAGGCCAAAATTTATGTTTAAATGGAAGTTAAAGAAGTTGGGAAATTTTAATTGATATACGGTCGATATTCTTGATGTTTCTGGTAGTTGCGGGAGGTATTCACCTTCGAGATAACCTTTCTTATAGATGAAGTTTCCAAGACATTAAAGGAAAACTATTGGAAATCAAATAAGAACCCAGAAGAGAAGTCGGCCTCATAAAAAATAACAGAGAATAATTATAATTCTCTAGAAGTAAATTCGACTCGAGAAGGAAAAGATAAACAAAAAATATATTTTCCATAAAGTCAGGTCAGCCCTGCCATAAAAGTCACTGACATATTATTAGTATAAATAAGAGTGATGCCTTCCTCATTTGGCACACTCTCTTATGGATATATAGAGCAAGTTTGGTGGAGAGAGTTGTATCTGCAGTTGTATCTGTATAAGGAAGAAGGGCACATATGGAGGGTCTATCTCTTTTGGTCTTGGTTATGTGTTGTTGAAGGCTGGCCACTCTAATGCTTTGGCTAGAGTAAGTTGAAGCTGCGTTGTTGGTTTGTCTTAGTGATGTATTGGTATATCCAATATAGCACTCTGGCTAGAGTGAGTTGCATATACATAGTTGGTTATCTCTTGGTGGTGTGATAGTGGAGGCTAGACACCCTAACGCTCTAGCTAGGGTGTGTTGCATCTATTTTGTTGGGTTATCTTATTTGTGGTTTTCTCTAGTGGATAGAGCTTGTTCTTGGTTATTTTTTCTTAGCAAGGATATTCTCTATAAGAAGGTTGTTGGGTTTTCTCCCCTTATGTAGAATGGTTTCCTAAGATGTTTATTTTATGCTCAAGGGTGGCACGAGTAGGTGCCTATGGTTGGGTGGCGATGGTGCAACATTGCCTATGGAGAAACGAGCATGAAAAATAAGTTTAAATTGCTATGGTAAATATAATGTTAATGTAATTAACAAAAATTCAACAAACATCATGCTTGATTTTGAGATCAACTACCCAGATTCATTCTATATTGAACAAAAACTTATAAAAATTTTAAATTGGAAAAATGGAGCAAATCAACAATTGAGATCCATTTTCAGAGTTTGGAAAATGGAGCAAATCGACAGTCGAGATCAAATATTTGGAGTTTGGAATATAGAGAAAATCGACAGTCGAGATATATTTTTGGATTTGGTAGAATAGAGCAGATCGACGATCGAGACTTATCGATAGATTTGGGAGAAGTATGGTGAATCAACAGTCAAGATCATTTTGACTGGGAGATCGATGACACAGATTCATCCAGGATTTTTCTCAAAAACTTCTAAGTGTCAAAGTTCAACGAAATTCATGAGTGAATTTAGTTCGTCAAGAGAAATCATCAATCGTCAATGGTCAGGTCGACGAAATTGATGAAGTGTTTCATTTTCCAAGAGAAATCATCAACCGTTGATGGTCGCGTCGACAAAATTGGTGAAGTCTTTGGTTCATCCAAGATAAATTGTCGATCATTGATGAAGGAAAAGAGGAGGATGGGGTGTCATTTAATGTAAGCATCCATGTGTCATGCCACATCAGCATCCGCATGTCATGCCACATCAACATTCACATGTCATGTCATGTCATGTCATGTCAGCATCCACATGTCATGCAACATCAACATCCACATGTCATGCCATGTCATCCAAGAAATCATTGATTTTTTATTATCAGGATTCGACAAAATTCATGAACAATTTTAGTGCACTAAGAGAAATCAGTGATCAATGATGGACCAATTGGGGTTCGAAGAAATTTGTGAAAAATGTTGGTTTGTCAAGGAAAATTGTTGATCGTCAATCACCGATGGAGTTTCGGGTGTTGGGGAATGGATGGTCTAGATTTCTTTTGACTTGGAAATCAATGATAGAGATTCATCCACGGGATTGGAAAATTTTTACCGTATCAAAAGTTACAATTAATCCAAATTTGAAGATCAACAGATCATATTAAAAGACTTTTATAACAATAAATCAGTCAATTTTCTACAAACATTTCAACTTTTCGAAGGTCATCAACTTACAAGGGCATTTTGAGGCCCTAAACAACATTTTCAGGTAGTCAAAATTATAAAAAATTTGTGTACCTTCAATACACATAGTCTCTACTACTTAAAATGAAAGAGATTTCTAATAAGATATTTTGAACACAAAACAAAACTAGTATGAGAAAGTTATAGCTAAAACAATACAAGGTATATTTTCAGTACTAGTTTACTTCCATAGGGCATAACTCCTCGCTCATAAGTCAATTTGGGGTACATGAGAACTCTATAAAATTATTATGGACCATAGATGACATCCATGGAGCCGGAATCAGAATCTGGTTCTCTAAACCTGTACATGATGAAAGAGAAGACACATGTATCGTACAAGGCTAAAAATGATAGCTAAAACTTCCATAGACCGTAACTTTCATATTAGAGCTCATATTTGGGAAAATGAATAGTCATTGGAAAGGTATTTAGGAGGATAAGTCATATATCAACCCATAAAATTGATCTGAGAAGTAGAAGTTACAATCAACTCAAAATAAGGTGATTGGTGACATTAAAGAGCAGAAAATTCATGCATTCTTTTTCCATAACTATATATATATATATATATATGCATGCACATTTCTTGCAAAACTAGAGGTACAGGAGGGCAGATTCAATTCCCATATGACAATTGGAGTTATGGGAGATGTCCATGGATCTTACAGCCATGAGGAGGAGATCAAAGGTTTACATGTTAGCATGAAAAATGCAGATACAGAGTCCAATTGAAAAATAGTCAAAGAAAAACATGTGGAGTTGTATGAAACTATGAGAATCCTATAGAGATAAGTGTAGAGTTATAGGGAAGAAAATTAGAATATTATGAAAGCTCGGGATGAGATACTACAGAGTCTGAATATGTTGTAGAGGCAAGAAAATAAAGACTCTGGAACAAATCAAGCAACAAGTATTATACAAGTCACAACATTCATATCCCATAGAAGAAGGGATGATCATGTGAATGATAGATAATCAAGAAGTATGACCTTCCGTCATTATTCCCTGGAGCAATCCATTAGAAGAGATCGAGTAATTTCAGGGCTAGGAGAAGTCCAAGTGTGTCTCTAGTTAGGAGACACACGAGAAGATCAGAAACATACATTTTAAAAGGTGAAATTAGGAAATTCAAGCCACAAACTTTTAATGGTGAGCATAAAAAGGGAGAAGACGTCTAAGCATGGTTGTTGGAAATGAAGAAATATTTCTAGCTGCATGATTACCCCACAAGGGTAGAAACCATAATTGCAACCTACCACATGTAGGAAAAGGAATCCATGTAGTGGGATTAGATTAATCAAACTAAGCACCTTGATGAGAAGAAATACTCATGGAGGAAGTTCAAAGGATATTTCCAAGAGAAATATTTTTCCGAGCATTACTATGAAAAGAAGATGGAATAGTTCTTTGAACTCAAGCTGGGAATAATTACAATGGATGAATATGAGAACAAATTCTTTGAATTGTTGAAGTATGTGGGTTTCATAAAGGATAATAAGGTAAAAATACAAATATTTTTTAGTGGATTACCATCCTTCTATGGTGACAAGATACACTATGATAACTCCAAGACTTTGGAGGAGGCCATGCAGAGAGAAAAACATATTTATGAGCAGAGTAAAGAAAGGTCAGTCTTGCAAAAAGCTTGGAATGACAATATGAATGTGTAAAAAATGAGAAAAGGCATAAAGGTTTTAAACCACACTTTTTAAGTAATAACTCTCAAGCAAATAAATGACATTCAACCCAAAATGAGCCCAGGATGGTAAATTGTTTTTGGAAAAGGCCAAGACACTAGCCCATTAAGTGTTGGAGATGTGAGGGAGATCACTTGTACAGGGACTACCTTCACAAGGGATAAAACATGAGGACTTTCCACAATATTCAAGAGGTTGAAATAGTGGAAGACATGGGAAGAAACATGCCAAGGATTTTTGTAGCCTTGGACAACAAGCAAAAAAAGTATCAGTCCCATGTGATTGAAGTGGAAGGTAAGATTGATAACCAACTCATAGTAATTTTGATTGATTATGGAGCTAGTCATTATTACATAAACTCTAACATTGTTGAAATAATTCACTTACAAAGGAGTAAGCATAAGAAATGTTCGTTAGTTCAGTTAACCACAGGGGCTAACAAGAAAATCGGTGAGATGGTTAAACATTTCCCAATAGGCATAAATGTACTTAGCACAAAGGTAGATGTGAACACCATACTATTAAGTTCATATGACTTTCTAATTGGCATGGATTGGTTAGAAAAACACCATGTTGTCCTAGAATGTTACAACAATACAATCACTTGTCTTGATGAGGTAGGGAAGCAAGGCAAATTTCAAGGCATTCCAAGAGATGTAGCTATTAAAGAACTTTCATCCATGCAAATGAAAAAGAGTTTTAGGAAGGGGCGTCATATTTTTACATCCCATATGGAAGATATATCAAGAGATAAAGTGACAAACATTGAAAATCATCTGGTCTTGAGGAATTTTGAAGATGTTTTTGGGGAAATCATAGAACTTCCACCAAAGAGGGACATTGATTTCTCTATTGATTTGGTGTTGGGAGCTACCCCAATATCCAAAACACCTTACATAATGGGCACACCAAAGTTGGAGTTGTGAATGTAGCTTGAAGAATTGTTAAAAAAGAGGTATATATGCCCAAGTGTGTCACCTTGGGGTACCCTAGTTCTTTTTGTAAAGAATAAAGATAGAACCTTAAGGTTGTGTATTGATTTCAAACAAATAAGTAAGGTCACCATAAAGAAAAAATATCATTTACCAAGAATTGTTGATCTATTTGATCAGTTGAAAGGTGCAAGAATATTTTCCAAGATTGACTTGAGATTAGGCTATTGTCAGGTGATCATAAAGGAAGAACATATTAGCAAGGAAACATTCAGAACAATATATGGGAATTATGTATTCATAGTAGTGTCATTTGGGTTATCAAATGCCCCAAGTATTTTCATGTTCTGAATTAATGGAGTGTTTAGGGAATATCTAGACAATTTTGCAATTGTGTTCCTGGATGACATACTCATCTACTCAAAGATAGAAGAGGAACATGAAAAAAATTTAAGAATGGTGTTGCAAGTTCTAAGAGAGCATATCTTATATGCCAAGCTAAGTAAGTGCATCTTCTATCAAAAGAATATTCATTACTTGGGGCATATTATCTTAGTAGATGGGATAATAGTGGATCTCGAGAAGATAGAGGTCATTAAAGAGTAGCTAGCACTAGGAAATGTGATAGAGGTCAGATCATTCATGGGTCTTGCAGGTTATTAATAAATATTTATAAAAGTATTTTCAAATATTACAGGCCCCATTACTTCTTTGCAAAAGAAGGGAGTGAGATTTGAAGGGACTACTAAATGTGAAGAAAAATTTCAGCAATTGAAAAACAGTTTGACCAATGCTCCAATTTTGAATATTGCAAACCCCAATGAATATTTTGTGGTGTATACTAATGCATGCAAGGAACGGCTCGGTGGATTACTCACTCAAAAGGATCAGGTGGTGTGCTATGAGTCCCAAAATTTAAAATAGAATGAGAGGAATTATGCTACACGACTTAGAATTCGCAACTATTGTTCATGAACTAAAAATGTAGATACATTACCTCATGGTGAGAATATTTGAGCTAAGGACATATCATTGTGGTTTGAAACATTTTTTTGGACAACCCACATTAAATTCTAGAAAAACTAGATGACTCAAATTCCTTAGTGAACATGACATTGAAATTAAACATATCAAAGGAAAAGAAAATTGGGTGGTTGATGCACTCATCAGAAGATCACATGATATGCATGATACAACCATTAACATGTATATATTTGATTTAAAAGACAGATTTTAAAGGTTGAAAATTCAAATCAACACTATTTGAAAATAAAAGAAACATTACATCCAAGTAATTTCCATTAAAAATTTAAATATTATGAGTTGAAATATAATGGAATCTTCATGTAAAAAGGAAAAGTATATGTGTCAAATTATAAAGAGATGAAAAATATAGTGATGAGATAATTGCACGATGTGTCATATGTTGGGCACCAAGGATATCAAGAATCAAATTTCATTATAAGAAGCCAATACTTTTCACCATGAATGAAGAAGAAAGTGGCTAATTATATAGCTAGTTGTCTAAAGTGCCAGAAAGTGAGGACTGCACATATACATACAACTGGTATGTTACGGCATGTTGGCCATGGGTTATGGAAGGAAGCGAAGAATGAGGAAGAAAAGATAAAAAGTGAGCTTCGCAGGAGACACAGTGGTTGTCACTGGGTCGAAGTGAGAAAAATAACAAAGAATATGGAGTGAAGTGCGGAAAAGCAGGTCGTTGGATGAGGAGATCGAGGATGATAGATCAGCAAGAAGGATGGACTGAGGATGACTCAGGAAGTGGAAAAATCCAGCATTATATGCCTTGGAGCACCGCGAGATGGAGAAGGAAAGACAGGCTGGCAAAGCCTGGAAAGAATGAGTCAAGTTGACCTAGGGTTGTAGACACCTACGGTTTTGGTAATTAGGGCTTTGACACCTAGGTTTCAACCTAAGACTGTCGGTGAGGGATTGTAATGTATAAATAGAGGTCGAGAGGACCTAGGTTGGGTCGGTACTATGGCTGAGCCTTATAGTCGAGTATTGTTCATCAGGAGAATATTGTATTGAGGTTGAGAGAAGTGTTGAGAGAGAGAGCCTTCTGGTATTGTAAGATCTTCAGCTGGGTGCGAAGATCAAGTCTTGCAGCTGGGTGCACAGGAGGAGAGAGGAAGAAGAGAGGATCTGCTAGCCAAGAGCGCAGATCAGGACTGTAAGTTTTACCTTAATATATCATAAGCACAGTTCTGTGGACATAGCCCTAGAGAGAGGGTGAACCATGTTAAGAACCAAATATCAATATAGCATAGAAAAACCTCAGAGAAAGTACTCAACGCCTTGAAAAAGAGATAATTTCAGATAATAAGCCTCTTCGAGGGGGCAACCTACTTTTACCCCACTTAAATGTTCAAGTACAAGATGATTCAAAATGAAAATGTCTCCTTTGTATATATAGGAGACTAGGAGGTATAATTATAACTAATGGCCTAAAGTTGACATAAATAAAATAACATTACTAATCTAATATGCCCCAATTAAGGGTTAATGAGCCAATATTAGGGATTAACATGCTCCTCCCCTTGAGACAAGTGTTGTCCGCAACACTTGAGTAACTCTGGATGCTTCTGTATAAAAGACTCATCTTCCCAAGTGGAATCTTCAACCGGTAGTTTCCTCCATTTAATGAGATACTTTGAAATGGATCTATTCCTCAGTTGGCGAATTCTTGTGTCAGTGATGGCTTCAGGATCCAATATGATTTTTCCTTGCTTGTCAAGTTCTGGTAATATATTTTGAACTGGGATCTTCTCGCCTATAACCTTCTTTAAGCATGAAACATGGAAAACTGGGTGTACTCGTGAAGACGCAGGCAGCTCCAATTTGTATGCCATAGTACCAATCTTTTGCAATACCATATAAGGGCCATAGTACTTTGGTGATAATTTATTATCCTTCTTGGCTTGCTTGAGGGACATCTGTTTGTATGGTTGTAGTCTTAAAAATACCCAATCCCCTACTTCAAAACTTCTTTCACTACGATGTTGATCTGCTTG
>ML781019.1:669976-739574 GCA_009831015.1 Picea engelmannii | reverse complement strand
TCAAACTTCCTCATATCAATCTTAGGAACATGGTTGGTCTTCAAACCAAAGTTGGAGTTTCTCCATTCTTGATTCACCTTCCTTGTGTCCTCATTATGAATTTCATTGGATGCATTTTCACTTTCAGGTGTCTTCTCTATTACAAAATTTTTCAATACTTCCATGATCTCCCATTTTAAACCCTCCATCATCTCTTGTAGTTATTCTTTTGTAAATCATTTATGTCCCTATGCATTTATTTACCTTCATCAAGAGTCCAAGTAGGATTTTCTGGAGGCTTCTTGGTGTAGAAGTTCCCTTTTTGGGTGGCATGTTGGCCAAGTATCAGTTTTGAACCTTGATTTTGAGGTGGTTCTGCTAGACAATATTTCTTCTATTGTATCTCCCAAGTTTCGACCCTTCTGGGTATGAAACTTTCTTTTATGTAGTTCTCTAATATTTCTTTTCTGCAATGCCACAGGTCTGATCAAAATTGGATGTGCCAAGTGGAATTTACAGTAACTTCCCCACAACTTGTCGATTTTTGGCCTTTCCAGAAGATCTCACTTATATAGCGTGCCCCGCACAAAATAATTGATATGAAATTATGAAACTCACATCCAAAATACTACATACTGTCCATGATATAATGCAACTAGTCCCACTCAATTTGGATACTCTAGGAATAAGTTATAATTGTTTTACCTAGAGCACCTTCTTGAGACTAGTCAATAGGACTAGTCAGATAACCTATCTTACACAAGGTGTATCTACAAATGTAAGATGACCCAGAAGTTGAAATTTTTACCACAGATAACTTACTAATTTCTATAAATTTCCTCCAAATTTTAGGGTCTGAAACGTTACAGAAAAGTTTTTATAGCAAAAATTCCGCAATGACTCATTTTAGGATGATTCCAGAACCCTATCTTGTACAGACTGTATCTCCGAAAGTATAAGGCCTCAGGAGATGAATTTTGAAGCCAACGTACCTTGATCTGTCTTCTAAATATCCTCCAAGCCATTCCTTCTAAAACATTGTAGTAAACAAGTTATAGTGCAAATTCCACGGTGTCTCAGATGTAGCAGTGAAACCCCAAGACCTTGAGCTCTGATACCATATGTTAAGAACCAAATATCAATATAGCATAGAAAAACCTCAGAGAAAGTACTCAACGCCTTGAAAAAGATATAATTTCAGATAATAAGCCTCTTCAAGGGGGAAACCTCCTTTTACCCCACTTAAATGTTCAATTACAAGATGATTCAAAATGAAAATGTCTCCTTTGTATATATAGGAGACTAGGAGGTATAATTACAAATAATGGCCTAAAGCTGACATAAATACAATAACATTACTAATATAATATGCCCCAATTAAGGGTTAATGAGCCAATATTAGGGCTTAACAGTTTTTACCTAAGGCTATCGGTGAGGGATTGTAATGTATAAATAGAGGTCGAGAGGACCTAGGTCGGGTCGGTACTATGGTTGAGCCTTATAGTCAAGTATTGTTCATCATGATAATATTGTATTGAGGGTGAGAGAAGTGATGAGAGAGAGAGCCTTCTGGTATTGTAAGATCTTCAGCTAGGTGCGAAGATCAAGTTCTGCAGCTGGGTGCACAGGAGGAGAGAGGAAGAAGAAAGGATCTGCTGGCCAAGAGCACGGATCAGGACTGTAAGTTTTACCTTAATATATCATAAGCATAGTTCTGTGGACATAGCCCTAGAGAGAGGGTGAACCATGTACCTCTATTGTTGTCTGTGTGATTGATGCTTTGAGCTCTGATGTTGTTATATTGTTATCTGCATTACTGTATTAGATCATATCTATAGCTGTGAGGGATAGACCTAGCTAGTTTAATGGTAGATGCATGTTATATTGTTGTTGTAATAAGAACCACTTGATATTCCCCTAGTTGTAGACATCTCTGTCCTGCAACCCCCTCATAGCTTCTTTGGGTGAGACTGCATCTGCTTCACGGGTTCTGTCGAAAGGGCTAGTAGCTAGGGCTTGTTGGTGCATTCTTGGAGCTGAACCCTGGGTCTGTCGCTGTACCAACAAATGGTTCTATTGCCAGGACCTTTTTAAGGGAATGTCAAGGTGGTTCCCATCGAAGACGGAGATTCAAAAGTGGGTAGAGGATCAAGAGAAGGACTTCATTGAATCCCAGAACAAGAACCCTAAAATAAGCACTGAGGATTGGCTACAAAGATACATCTTCACCGACATTCACGAGATCTTCTTTGGAGGAATCCATCAGGATCTACATGAGTGGTTGGCTATGTTAGCTGACACACAGTTATCAGATCTAGACCCCATGTGGTTTGGACACCAGCATTGATCCAGAAGGTCAAGAGAGTCGACAACGTTGTATCCAGAGCAGTAGATCACCGGTTTGATAGTACCATCAGAGGATATATCACTAAGTTTGTTGTTGACAGAACATAATCGTATAGTCAAGCCGAGAGATACTTTTTCAAGGGACCCAGAGGAAAATTTTTGCACTTCCTGAAGCTAAGAATCAAGATGCTCTTGCTTGAAAACCACATCTTGAAGATACAGTATATCGATCGGACCTGAAAAGACTAATGTTCAAGATCTCAGACAGTGACAGTGACACAGAAGCAGGACATACGTGTAGTGGGAAAGTATTCCATGGAGTTCACCTTGAGAATTTGTTTAAGAAAAACTACGACGAAGAAGGTTTCTATAGTGGAGAAGATGTAGATCTAACTGATGAAGAGCATCCAGAGCCCACTAGAACAGAAGAAGGGGAAGCTGAAGAATTGTGCCAAAGCTAGCCAGAAACCTCAAGAACTGCATGAACTACTGAAGTAAGTAACATTAATCCTCATGTTGTCTCAACAATACCTAGCAGTCAGAATAGTCAGACCCACCAGATTCCTCAGAGTACTGTTACCAGTAGCCCAACATATACTCAGAAAATAACCCTAGTCAACTTTATGGCAGATGAAATGAGACTCCCTATCTTTAGAGGAGATGGATCTGAAGACCCAGATCAACATTGGTTTTTGTGTGAGGCCGTATGGAATATTAAAAGTATCACTGATGAAGCCATCAAGAGAACCCAATTCAGCACTACGCTAAGGGACCGCGCACTGAGCTGGTACATGAAACTTGTCCAAGGACTGGCACAACCTAAGCCCCTGAATGAGATCAAGAATGCACTGATTGTAAAGTTTAAGAAACCTAAATTAGAGTCACAATGTATTACGGAACTAAAACAGATTAAACAAAAGGTAGCAGAACCTGTTTAGGAGTTTGACCAGAGATTCAAGACCCTGACAGACCAATTAACTTTCCAGATCCCTGACGAACAAAATAAAGAGTGGTTCATCGCTACATTGTTACCACACATAAGAATCCCTTTGATGCAGCAGGAGATTTCATCTCAGGCAGAAGCCTTGGAGATCACCATGAAGCTCGAATCAACACCAATGGGAGAATCTAGCTCAGGCATTAGCCATATCATGAGCCAGTTAACTAGTTTGTCTTTATAGGTCAAGGATATGAAGAAAGATAAGGGAAAATACAAAAGAGATGATATCTGGTGTGTAACATGCAGATATGAAGGCCATGATAAGGAACATTGCCCTTTATTTCATGAGTACTTGGCATCAGGAGCATCGAGCCCCTTAAAGCAAGTTAACCTACCATGGTGTGAGGTATGCATAAATAGGCATCGCCTAGGTGAGTGCTACTACATGCAGAAGTATGTCCAGACACCCATAAACTTGTATTGTACATTCCTTAAATCAGTGGGGTATGATGATTGGGATTTTAGATCTTATGATCTCATGCATGAAAGGCCGAGAGACATATACAATATTCAAGGCGAAGTACAACAAGAGGGCAACACTCCGTAGTACAACTCTTTGGGGAGAGGAAATTTCACTCCTCATGGCAGCTATAGAGGACAATGACGAGGAGGAGGTATGGGCTAAGGCTGAGGACAAATAATCTGTTACAACTGCGTACAGCTCGAACATTTAGCAAGGGATTGTCAGAATCCCTGCACAACCTATAGTTACTGCAATTCCTTTGAGCATGTCATAGAAGAATGCCCTGTGTTGTTGGCTAAACTTCAGGAAAGACGAGGACCCCAATAGAACCCACAAGTACAACTGATGTATGTTGAACCTCATGGAGCAGACCCTAGAGTCATTGGTATTACTCGAGGAGGCGCTGCTACAGGAGAAGACAGACTAGCCCAAGGAAGGACTGAAAATGACCATGGAGTCAAGAAAGCTATAGAAAATACCCCAATGTTCGATGCTAAGAAATGAAGATAGATAGTCGAGGAGGAAAGAAAAGAGTTCAAAGGAGATCAAGGATCTTCATCAAAGAGACAACCAGAAATCAAATAATATGGCATGCCTCAGGCGTTTGATCCATATGCATCACCAACAGAAGAGAAAGAGGTAAGAAAACTCATGGAATTCTTGCACACTTGTGTTAAGTTGATTCAAGATAAAGGCGTTGTCCAAGAATTACAAGATCTCATCAAGCAGTATGAACTAGGAAAAATAGACCCCTTACTGAATAGAGCAGTGCACCAAATTTGAAGAAGGAGAAGGACAAATAAATAACTACACTTGAATGCTCAGATACAAGAGTATGAGATAGACTATGTGGTCCTCAAATTAGGGTCAGAAGTCAATGTCATGATGAAGAAGAATTGGGCACTGATGGGAAAACCCAAGCTGATATATTCCCCTATCAGGCTTCACATGGCTAATCAACAAGCTTTCATCCCATTTGGATGATTAGAGCATGTCCCAATGGACATCGATGGGGTAAGAACCTTTGTATATTTTGAGGTAATTGAAATTGTTGATGATAGTTGCCCTTACCCTGCATTGTTAGGAATTGATTGGGCCTTCAACAATTCCACTGTTGTTGATTTAAAGAAAAGATGCATGACATTTGAGAAAGTTAGCCTTATGGTCGTTGCACCTTTAGATCCAGATGAAGGTCCACGATACACAGAACCTATCAGAGAAGAAGACCACGCATTTGAATTGGAAAACATCTACAAATTAATAGCCAGACAACAGGATTATATCAACCCTACAAATGAAAAAAATATGAGTTGGTGAAGTGACAATGCATGTTCATCTGATTCAAAAGAAGCACTAGAAAACTGTTAGAACCAGATGTATGAAGTATCTACAAGAAGATGTGCTAGGATAACTAGAGAAGTTCGTTGGATTGGCACAATAATGAGTAATATACACACATTTGATGGGCTGAACCCCTTAGAAAACTTCTTGTCAGAATTTGAGACAACTCTACCAACACAATAGAGGTTTTTGGCAATGGATGAGGCCATTAAATCCACACTAGTGAGATGGTGGGGGACACATAAAAGAAATATTAAAGACTAGACAGAATGCCGAACTCTGATGACAACATGGTTCTCAGCACAAGAAGGAAGCTGCAAAGCACGGTACACAAGTTGAAGCTACCCAAAGGACCATGTACGAAGCTATGAAGAGGCCTAGAGTGACATTCCTAGAGAACAATGGGTACACAGATTCATCAATACGTTGGATACCACCCCAATTAATTGGTACCTTCAAGCAGAGCTGCACCTTGTCACTTCAGAATGGGAAGGTATGACCCAAAATTTTATAACCACCTTTTTGTTTGACAGTGAATTTCCTTTTGTAGATCAAGCACTATAGATGGTGAGACAGAAAGTATTCGAGGAGGCATCTGGCCTCCCTTTCGAGAAAGAAGAGGATGAATGGACTGTGCCCCTCCAGAAACTACAGACCTGCTACAACATTAATGCTGACGAAGATGATGACCCAAGGAAAGTGAATATCACAAAAACAGAAGGTCAGAGAGAGTGGAAGGACTAGGAGTTGAACTTCCATTCATTGGAAAACTGAAAAAAAAAAAAAAGTCAATATCGAGACAGAGGAAACACCAAAGCTTGCCAATGTTGGAGATTATTGAGACGCTGCTACCATTGACAAAATCACAGAATTATTGCATGAGTATCAGGACTTGTTCCCGACCAAGTTCACTGATATGAAGGGAATCAAAGGACCTATGGGAGAAATGAAAATACCTTTGAAACCAGACGCGAAGCTAGTCAAGAAAAGACCCTATAGATTGAACCATAAATGTAAGGAAAAAGTGAAGATTGAGCTTGAAAAAATGATGGAAGCAGAGATTATTGAGCCGGTCGAAGAGTCAGAGTATATTAGCCCCATGGTAGTGCAATATAAGAAGACAAGTGAGATCAGGATTTGCATAGATCTCAGGAATCTGAATGATGCTTTTCTACATGATCCTTTCCCTACACCTTTCATGGACAAAGTTTTGGATAATGTGGGAGGCCAAGAAGTATATTCTTTTACAGATGGGTTTTCAGGATACCATCAGATCTTCATCGCCAAGGAGGACCGTCATAAGACTATGTTTGCCATAGAGTGGGGATCCTACCAATATTCAGTAATGCCATTTGGGCTGAAGAATTCCCCAGCCATCGTTTCCAGGGCGGTGGTTGAAGAATTCAAAGAATTTTTACATAAATTTTTAGAAGCATACTTTGATGACTGAACTGTTTTTAGTTTGTTGAAAAATCATATTGAATGTCTAAGGATAATGCTGGATAAATGCAGGTAGTGTCAAATTGCTTTGAATTTGAAGAAATGCATCTTATTTTCAGCATTTGGAGTATTATTAGGTCATATTGTATGCAAGCAAGGATTGTTGGTGGATCCATCCAAAATCACAATTATAGTTGATTTACCACCACCTACATCAATCAAACAACTACGCACTGCGCTAGGACATACTGGCTATTACAAAAAATTTATCAAAGGATATGCTCAGATTACTGCACCAATGGAGAGGTTATTAAAGAAAGTCTATCAGTTTGGTTGGACAAACGAATGCCAACAGAGCTTTGACACACTAAAACAAAATATGGCCACTACGCCTATTCTAGTCTTTCCCAACTGGAGCAAGGCATTTCATGTGCATGTGGATGCATCTTCTATTGCATTAGGAGTAGTACTAGCACAACCTAGAGAAGGGGACATTGATCATCCATTAGCATTTTCCAGCAGAAATCTCTCCACAGCTGAAATCAATTACACTACTACAGAGAGAGAGGGACTAGCCATGGTGTATGCATTACAGAAATTCTGCCACTACTTGTTGGGAGGACACTTTAAAATTTTTACTGATCACTTCGCGCTAAAATACCTAGTCAACAAGCCAGTGTTGGGGGGGAGAATATGAAGATGGCTTCTCCTATTTCAAGAATATGATTTTGAGATCATAGTTAAGCCAGGAAGAATGAATAAGGGTCCATACCACCTGTCAAGGTTGGAGCATGGTGAAGAACCTACCAGTTTGGAGGACACACTACCAAATGCACGGCTACTCGCCATTAGAAAGAGTGATGACCACTTCATAGACATAGTCTATTTCTTGTCAATAGGAATAGCTCCAGCAAAATTCACAATTCTGCAGAAGAAACAACTAGTGGTGCGCACTGTAGATTTTTCGCTAATAGTTGGTCAGCTATATAAAATGGGACCTAATGAGATCCTAAGAAGATGTGTGATGGAGGAAAAATTCCCTATGATCCTCGAAGAATCTCATGAAGGCATTGTAGGAGGACATTATGTAGGAAAAGCAATTGCGCAGAAGGTTCTTGAGATGGCCTTTGGTGGCCTACGTTACACAAAGATGCTAAAGAATATACCAGAGCATGCGATGTATGCTAGCAATTTGGAAAACCATCCCGAAGAGATGAGATGTCATTAGCACTGCAGATGACCCTACAAGCATTTGAAAAATGGGCCATTGACTTATTGGGACCTATAAACCCACCAGGAAAGCACACAGGGGAAAGATATATTATCATTGCGATAAAATACCTGACTAGATGGGCCAAAGCAAGAGAAGTCAAGGACTGTAGTGCAGCTACAGCTGCACAATTTATATTTGATGACATAGTAACTAGGTTTGGATTCCCTAAGGTCCTTATGAGTGATCAAGGTACACACTTCATCAATAAGACAGTTGAATCCCTGACTGAAGAATTTGCAGTCCACCATCAGAAGAGTATACCTTATCATCCACAAGAAAATAGAACGGTTGAAGAATTCAACAAGATATTAGAGATATCATTGACAAAGATTTGTAGTCTGAACAGGGATGACTGGGATTTAAGTGTACCAACAGTACTCTGGGCTTATAGAACCACTTGCAAGAAATTAACAATGCAGACCCCTTTCAAGTTGGTTTATGGTCTTGAAGTTGTTGTCCCAATGGAGTGCTTGGTACCAAGATTAATAATTTTTGCATTTACAGACATGGATGATATTGGCGCCATTCATGAGAGGCTAGCACAGTTGGTCGAACTAGAAGAATATAGATTCATTGCAGGTTTCCATCAGTTAATTCAAAAGGAACGAGAAAAGGCCTATCATGACAGACACATCAAGAAGAATATATTTAGGCAAGGTGATTTAGTCTTGCTATATGACAGTAAGTTTATCAAACACCCTGGGAAGTTCAGAATGCATTGGATCAGACCATATGATACTGCCTATGTTACAGAAGGAGGAGTTGCACAGCTAAATACATTGAAAGGAGATTGGAAGGAAGGCTTGGTGAATGGGAGTCGGCTGAAGTTGTACTATGACAACTGGTTGCCTTGCAGCTCTTAGTAGAATCAAGAAGACAAGGGTCTAGGTACCAGGTGTAGTTGAAACTGGGTACTAGACACAAAAAAGACAGTCTACACAAGGATGGAAAGGAGGCATAAAGCAGAAATCAAGGAATGCACTATGCAGTCGAAAGTCAAAGTAAAACAAGAGGATCAGATCTCTAGTGCCTCATTACAAGTCACAGGTGAGTGTTAGGGGCCTTTTGGCCATGGGTTATGGAAGGAAGTGAAGAATGAGGAAGAAAAGGTAAAAAGCGAGCTTCGTGGGAGACACAGTGGTTGTCACTGGGTCAAAATGAGAAAAAGAACAGAGAATATGGAGAGAAGTGTGGAAAAGCAGGTTGTTGGATGAGGAGATCGAGGACAAAAGATCAGCAAGAAGGATGGACCGAGGATGACTCGAGAAGAGGAAAAATCTAGCATTAGATGCCTTGGAGCACCACGAGATGGAGAAGGAAAGACAGGCTGGCGAAGCTCGGAAAGAATGAGTCAAGTTGACCTAGGGTTGTAGACACCTAGGGTTTTGGTAATTAGGATTTTGACACCTAGGTTTCGACCAAAGGCTGTCGATGATGGATTGCAATGTATAAATAGAGGTCAAGAGGACCTAGGTCAGGTCGGTACTATGGTTGAGCCTTATAATTGAGTATTGTTCATCAGGAGAATATTGTATTGAGGGTGAGAGAAGTGTTGAGAGAGAGAGCCTTATGGTATTGTAAGATCTTCAACTGGGTGCGAAGATCAAGTCTTGTAGCTGGGTGCACAGGAGGAGAGAGGAAGAAGAAAGGACCTGCTAGCCAAGAGCACAGATCGAGACTATAAGATTTACCTTAATATATCATAAGCATAGTTTTGTGGACATAGCCCTAGAGAGAGGGTGAACCACATACCTCTGTTGTTGTGTGTGTGAATGATTCTTTGAGCTCTGATGTTATTATATTATTATCTGCATTACTATATTAGATCAGATCTAAAGATGCGAGGGATAAATCTATCTATTTTAATGGTAGATTCATGTTATGTTGTTCTTGTAATAAGAACCACTTGATATTCCCTTGGTTGTAGACATATTTATCCTGCAACCCCCTCATAGCTGCTTCAGGTGAGAATGCATTTGCTTCGCAGGTGCTTCCAAAAGGGCCAGTAGCTAGGGCTTGTTGGTGTGCTCTTGGAGCTGAACCCTGGGTTTGCCCCTGTGCCAACATGGCCATTGTCCATTCCAGAATGGAAGTTGGAATTTTTTACAACAGATTTTATTAATAAGCTTCCTGGAAAAATGAACAACATGATTCCATCATGGTAGTGGTGGAAAAATTGACTAAGTTTGTACTTTTTATTCTAGTAAAGACTACACACGAGGTAGAAAATATTGCAAAGATCTACATGAAATAGGTTGGCAGGCTACATGGAGTGCCAAAGGAAATCATTTCAAATAGAGAAAAAAAGTTTACATCCAATTTTTGGAAGGGTTTCTTCAAAGACTTTGGGACAAAATTAAATCTCAGTATAGCATATCACACAGAATCAGATGAGGAAACAAAGAGGACCAATAGAATAATTGAAGACATGCTCAGAATGCATGTGATGGACCAACCATCAAGATGGGAGGATTGCATTCACTTAGTTGAATTTTCTTACAATAATGGGTATCAAGACTTATTAAAAATGATCCCATTTGAGGAATTTTATGGCAGGAAGTGTAACACACCAGTGAGATGGGATAACCCAATAGATAGAGTTGTCAATGGGCCAAATTTTTGAAGGAAATGGAAAAGAAAATGACAAATATCAAGCAGAATTTAAAGGATTCCCAGGACAGGAAGAAAAAATATTCAAACAAGAACATGGTTTTTCAGATATTTAAAAGTGGTTGAACATGTATTTTAAAAGTGAAATTGAAGAGAAGTTATGTAAGACTAGGTTGTTGCCCAAAGTTGGTAGCAAGATATTGTAGGTATTTTGAAATATTAGAAAAGCTAGGTTCAATTGCATGCATCCTAGTATTGCATGCATCTATGAGAGTGCATAATGTATTTCATGTGTCTTATTAAATAAATATGTTTATGACCCTAACCACATAATTGATTGTACTGTAATCCAGGTGTAACATGAAGGAGATTTTTGTTTGGAACCAGTGCGCATTCTGGACCAAAAATTCAAAGTGATTAAGAACAAAGCAATAGGCCTAATAAAGGTTCAATGGACCTACTATGGTCCTGAAGATGCAACATAGGAGCACAAATAAACTATGCGGGAGGAATACCTACAATTTTTTGTCAATTTAAAAAAAAACGAAAACTAAAAATGCAACATTCCATTTTGGGCAGCTAGAGTTTTGGAACCACATCTTAGAGTTCCCAGTCACCTGCACTAACATCCATGATAAAAGAGTGGTGAAACCCAATATAATTATATCAATGAAGGATGCACATTTCTTGGGTCAGTAGGTTGAGAGGAACAAGAGATTATGGTTGGCATTGCTATTAGAGGGTAAACATATTGTATAATTTATTTTTTTTGTATATTATGATGTAAATTTGTATATGTATATTAGCATAGTGTTGTGCACTGAGGATGACACAAAATTTTAGGCGAGAGGGGATGTAACATCCCCCCTATAATCCCCAAATTAATTAATGCATAATGCATATATGAATTGTGGCTATGGCCAAGCGATGTAATATGCGAATTGTATTTTTGAATTTTAATAAATAAAATGTGATGTCAATTGTTGGGGGACACAGACAGATATGGGGGGTAATTAATCCACAAGATATGAGAGGCATAGAAAGGGTGGTTTTATTCATGTGTTTAATTCTCAAATCATTTTCACTAATTTTAATGTTTTGAGGGAGCCTTTTAATTTTCCCTTGAGTGTAGAAGAACCTAATCATTGAATTCATGTATGAGGGTTGGTGTGAGGAGTCACATTCTATAGTTATTGGGAGCATGGGGATGAAGTAAATTCATCTTAGGAAAGAGTGTAAGTCAAGCAAACAAGAAAAATGGAGGAAATTTGTTTGTCTAATGGGGCAATTTTAGGCAGTCACATTTTTTTTGCATGAACAACAAGTAGAGAATACAAAAGAAGAGCATTGGAGTTGGAGCAACAATGGAGGGAAAATTATAGAGAATTTTTGGAGTTGTTGAAGACTGAAGAAGCAAGTTGTCAGGATTTCAGAAGAACCAAGTTGTCATTCGTGAAGAGTGAACTCATGTGTGAGTGGAATTTTAATATCAAGTGATTGTTGTTGTTTTACTAGTAGTTTCCTAGCAATGAGTTCCTTTGAGTTTTGAGTAGTGCGATTCTTGGTTACATCTACCAAAGAGACCCTGATAAATGAATGGGATTCTCGATGGACTAAGAGTAGTTGATGTAGGATATTATTTCCCAAAGTCAACATTGTTGAATGAACCCTAAGGGGGTCTTGGAATTTACCAAAGGGAGTGGGTTTCCTTAATGAAATTATTGTATTTTTCCTAAGTTTGTATGATTTTAGAAGGATAGGGTTTGTTTTTCCTAATTAACATGTAAATGGATTATTTAAGAAATTAGTTGGGATAGTGTGGATTTTCATAAGTATGGAGGATTCAATCTTATTAATCCTAATATGTATGTAATCAAGAATAGAGAGTGGGTCAAAATAGTTGGTATAGGAGTGTTATTGTTGTAATTAGTTGTGGGATTTTAGGGATTTTTTCTGGTAGGTCTGGAAGTTTATTTTCCACATAAATATGTAAGCCTTCGGACATGAACAATGGTGAAAAATAGAGAGAAATTAGGTCGAGGTCCAGGGCCAGAGAAGCACCCAAATGTATGTAATAAGACCTTGAAATAGATAGAAGGTTTTTTGAGTTATAGAATTCTTGTATAGAGTTGTGTTAATTAAAAGAGTGTTTTATATTCCTCCAGTATCATGTGGTTGATATTGCATTTAATTATGTGTATATGAATGTATTGAGTACTTATGTGTGTGTGGTTATTGTTGAAGTGTGAGTATGTGTGTAAAGGAGCACCTAGGATAAGAGAATCAAAGTTGAATCATGTAGAGTAACGAGATCGAAAAGGAGTGTGCCAAAGATCCTGTGAACCTCAAAGGAATGGAGGAATGTACATGCGTAACCAATTGAGAGAATAAATTCTAGAGCATTGATATTGGACAAGTCGGCATTAAAACCCTTTGAATAATGATATTTAGAGTGATTTCCAAGGAGGAAGTTATGACCGTTGATCATCATAGATCAACGGACGAGAATGATCAGTGAATGACTGTACTAAAAGTTTGAAAGTGCCAGAACAAGGTTTTGTGTGGACTTTTGACTCGGTGCCCCGATGATCTAGCATCCTAGTGGTTAGGACATAGTATAGAGGAGTTTGCAGAGAATCATCGGTGATCTGGTGTCTCGATTATCTCGGTGGTTGATTGAATGTAATATCAACTGAAATATTGCAGCATTAAATGAGAGGTTAAGCGATGCGGTTAAGGAAGAGGCTTAAAGATTTAGAACCTACCCCGTGTACGTTGTTTTTGGTATATAATTAATCTTTAGTTCTATGAACTTGATGTTAAAGGTGAAGTCGACCATTCCAATCTAAGCGTGTTTGCAGGGTCAATGGGATCGCAATCCATCAAGTGGTATCATAGCACATCAACTCTCTTTGGGAAGAATAAATCAGAGTCCAAGACACGCACGAGTCAAGAGGAAATTAATAGATGAAGATGCAAATTGGAGATACAAATATATTGAGGTAGAAAAAAAATTGAATGAGACATTGGTGGTGAGCCTTGCAGTTATTGAAGCTCAATAAGTGGAGAAAAAGAGAAACATAATCTCTTGAAGAAGTGAGAGGAACTTAGTTGATTAAGATAAACATAGGCCCAAAACTGCAAGAAGATATGCAATAGAGGATATGCAAACAAGTGTAGTTCTATCAAGTGAAGTCGTAGAAGATAGTTTCAATGGGAGAAGATGAACATAGCTAATTGAAATTGTTGAGTGCAAATACAATGGAGTATGGAAAGTAAGGTTGGATGTCATTGTTGATTAATTGGGTTGGTTTTCATTGATGTCAACCCTTGAAGCAAGTCCGACAACAAATTTTGGTAGCCCCAACAGTATATTGGTTAAGGGACTTAAGTTTGTTTGATGTATAATGGTATGAATATAAGTATAATTGCATGTAATACTATTCTATATGGATAGTACATGTTCATGCCATTTCCAGTGATATGTGGAACATCACATAACTCCTCACGGTTAGAAAGTTTTGGCCTTATGAAGTTGGAGAACCCCTATGAGTTATCTAGAAGCCCCTAGAAGGTCAAAGAAGTCAAATCATTCTAGAAACTCCTAGAAGAAGTTGAATAGTCAAAGTGGGTGAAACTAGGATTTAATCATGGGTAACGTTGTTACAATAAGAAAAGAATTAAAAATAAATTAGTTGCAACTATAAGTGGAGAGTTTACTATTTGTGGATAAAGTGGTTATAAGTGGACAAGTGGCTAGAAGTGGGTTATCCCTAAAAGAAGGAAATTAGGTTAAGTTGGTTAGAAGCTAACCCCTTGAGGAAACTACATGGAAATATAAATAAGAGAGCAAGACTCTCCTATTAGCACCTATTTGAGCACATTGAATATCTATTATTGTGTAAGGTTTATTGCAGGTACTCATTGACACATATTGAGTTACGCAAGTCTGAGGTAGCATGAAGGGTTGACGGAGAAAGTTTCAGAATTGTAGAAATATTGAAAAAACCCTAGTTTTTGAGGTGTATGCAGGCTGCAGTGGAGAAGGGCACGTATGTACGTGGACTGGAAGTAAAACAAGGTGCATACATTTGGAAAATCCATGAAAGCTTGAGTTGTTGAAGGTACCAGATTCTCAAAGTCTGAAAGCAATCTCCCAGGAAGGTCTACAATGATAAGGTACATCAGATCTATCTTTAGATTCAAAAGGTATGACGTATTCTTATGTGTGGTTGGATTTTGTTGTCTCCATGAGATATGGCTATGGGAGTTTGAGGTTTTTCCCTAGAGAGATTGTTGGTTGTATGGACCCTATTGTATGAGATGGATCTATAGAAATACAACATCGGTATGTTGTTATTATTCATTGGTACATCTTGTTGGTTCAAGTGTTGAGACATAAATAGTATTTATTGGTACATGGATGAGGGATTTTGGTTGTGAAGTGGTTGTGAAGTTGTTTGTATGGTGTGAGGTTGCATATCATTAAGGTTTTGATCTCTAGTCCATGTGAGGATTATTACACTTGTTCATGATTGTACACACATGCATGGCACATGAATAGAGAGACATATTATCCATTGGTTAATGGATGTATAAGATGATGTATGCACAGGAAAAATCTACAGATAAGACACAATGATAGGTTGCAGGTTGATGTGACAGAGGTAGAAAAGTGTTTTAAGTTTCAAAAAAGGTAAAAACCCTATATTTGTAAAGGTGTATGCATGTTGCAGTATAGACAGGTCGTGTACATATGTAGGCTACAGTATAGATAGGGCACGTACATACGCGAGTTGTAGCATATACAGGTCATGTACCTGTTGGTATTTTGTTGGTACATGATGAGTACAAGTACAAGTTGGTTATAGTTGAGTGGTACAGGTTGGTTATAGGTTGTTCGCATAGCTTGGTACAAGTTTATAGTGGTATATCTCATAGTGATAGTGTGGCATTGGTTTCATCATCTATTTGACACTTATATTTCATAGTGGCAGGACGAGGCAAGGATAGGTGGTTAAATCCACCTTCTGATTGTAGTCAGAGAACATAAGGGGGTTGTAGCCTCCTTCTAGTTGTAGAGATAGAATTGTGGACTTGGATATTCCCTCAGGTTGTAGCCTAAAAATATAGGGGGTCAAAGCCTCCTTCAAGTTGCATCTAGAGAATAAAGAAACTCGGTGCTTCCAATGAATGTAATTCTTAAATACATATAAGAAAAAACATTATGTGGTTTTCTCCCACATTGGGTTTCCATGTAAAAATACTAATGTACAGTGTATGTGTATGATTGTAAAAGCACAGGGATTTGAGGTTTGACAATTAGTTGTAGATGGATATAAAGAACTCGTCATTCCTCGAACAAATGAAAATGGAAGGAAACTCAATCTAAATAATTCAAAAGCCAAAACCGTTCTTTTGAATGGTCTTGGTGATTCGGTATATGTCAAAGTTATGCATTGCATATCCACAAAGGAGGATTGGGACAAACTTCAAAATGTTTATGAAGGATATGCAAAAGTCAAGGAAGCAAAGCTTCAAACTTACATGGGTCAATTTGAACAACTTAAGATGAAGGAAGATGAGAATATTGCATCTTACTTTTTGTGAGTTGATGAAACATTGTGTTAGCACTCAAAGTCACCTTCATATTGCATTGAAGGTATGCCTAGTACCCATCATTTTATATGTCACAGGTAATTGAGTTTTGAGTGGTCAAATGGAGAAAATTCAATAATAATAGCGTTCTAACTCAGAAATATGGACTAGCATGCACCAACCATTGAGGTCTTGAATCAACTTCAGTCAGTAAGTTGGAGTAAGGGTGAATAGGAGGAAGATTTAGTGAGAAAGGTGTAGAGGTACGCTATGAATATCATATTTTCCAACAGCCTAAGGAGGAAAAAATTTAACACAAGGTCCTCTTGGATTCAAATTTCAAGGAAGATGAAAGAAATCATAACAGTACTATAATCAAACATTTATCATAATACAGTTACAACAATCCATGTGAATCAACCAAACATGAAATCTCTTAGTATTAGAGGCAAATAAGATGGAGTAATAAAGATGACTTAGATTAACCAAGATGTCTCAAACACAAATACATAACCAGAGAACCAGGTGTTCTCAATCAAAATATTACAATAGCAGGGAGCCTAGCTCAACCATTTGACCATAAAAAAATATCAAAACTTCCTATATATTCTAAAATGTTGCAACCACCAGGAATGTGATCAGATAACTGCCTTCAAATCCTCCAGTCAACGCCTTCTCTATTAGGTTGTGCAGACCTCATTACGTCAGACGTGAGCCAGGCATAGTTATGTGCTTTACAGAAAAAATTTCCCATAAGGAATCTTTGGATCATAAGTGTGCCTTCATGGTTGCTCTCTGCAACATTTTCCATTTATGGGATGAGGTGAGGTCTCAATTGTTGCCCACAATATTCAATAATTGTCTTTATTGGGATTAGGACTGGGCCTGACACCCATAATTGTTCTTAGATGGAACCAATGACTTCTACGAGTCCATCCTGACGCCTCGAGGCCATGAATGGTCTTTGTCTGTGACCAATGTGAGATTTGAAGGTGGAAGTTTGATAGCGTATGTGCAGGGGTGATGTGGAGTGAGGTGCTTGGCGAAAACTCCCATGGCCCAACGAGTGAGCAACGACCATGTGGAAGTAAGAGATTGGAGGAACAGAGGCTAGGATGTAGTTGCAGTGGAAAGGGAAAGTGGAATGTGAGTGGGACAAGTTTCGGGAGGTGAGATGAGGTATCAAGAAGGGAGATGTGATAGGTGGAGAGAAGGTGCTTGAGTTTCTTAGGCCTCCAATATTTTCGCTTTCCCTATGGAAATCATGGGCAGAATGCCACATGATTTACACCATAATTCTCTTGAGGGTAAACCTCAATTTCTATCTGATTCTTAAGAAATAGTCCGCGGATCCTTGTGTCAACATATAGGCTCCATGGGGGATAGATACCTCCATGTGAGGCTCTAAGAACTCCTTTTGCAGTTTCAGTGCTTTAGTATTGGGTTGTGGAGTCACTTATAAAAACCAAAACAAAAGAAAAATGATATTTACAATGACATGGGAAGCCACTCATGGCTTAAGTAAAGAACTTTTTCAAAAAATGCCCATTTACAGGGCTACCAAAAACTTCAGCATCCTCCAAATCCTGCAACTTGTAAGTGTTATTTGAAAAAACTTCATAAATTTTGAAGGGGTTGATTCATAAGGCCTCAAATTTAACGTGCTTGCCTTTATCTTGCCTAGGTTCATCCCATTTAAGTACTACATCTCCCAATTGGAAATCCTCTTTGTTGACATTTTTGTCAAAAGCTTGCTTGATCTTTTGTTGATGGTCATGTGCTTTGTCTAGTAGTTTCTCCCTAGTTTGTTTCACTTCTACCATTTGTTGTATTATTCTAATCATATCATCTGGTTCTCCCTGGTAATCTTGGAAGAATTTTTCCATAGGAAAGGCAAGATGAGAAGGAAAGATGGCCTCAACTCCATACACAAGCTGGAAAGGAGAGACACCAAGAGATCTCTTTTTTGTCACTCTGTCATCCCATAAAGCAAATTTAAGCTTTGAATCCCATGCCTTCTTGTTGTCCTCTAACAGTCTTTTGATGATCTTAATAAGGCTCTTGTTAGAGGAATCTTCCAGTCGATTACCTTGGGGATAGTAATGGGTAGAGCGAAGCAATGTGATTCCAAACTTTTCACAAAACTTAATCAATGGTTCAGCCTTAAAAGCTGAAGCACTATCAGTGACAATTATGTTTGGACAACCAAATCTTGCCACAATATCCTCAAGAAAACCAATGATTACTTTGTGGGAAGAATTTATTATGGGGATAGCTTCTATCCACTTAGTAAAGTAGTCTATGGAAGTCAAGATCCATCTATGTTGACCACTTGAAGCAGGGTGTATTTCCCCAATAAAATCTAGGCCCCATTGTTGAAAAGGTCATGAAGCTACCACAAGCTTCAATGGCAAAGACTTGAGCTGCAACTTTCCAGAGAACTTCTGACACTTAACACAAGCCCTGATTTTAGAACAAACATCAGTGAAGAGGCTAGGCAAAAAATATCCATCCTTGAGAATCTTGTAGGTTGTGGTTCTCCAGAAGTGATGCCCCCCACATAAATTATCATGAAAATCATACATGATCTTTTGGGATTCCTGTGGGTATATACACCTCAATAGCACTCCTAAAGGGTCTTTCCAATATAAGACTTGATCAATTATACAATATTTAATTGATTTGAACTTTAAAGCTCTTACCTTTCTCTTTTCCATACCATCAGGAGGCTGCAACGTTTGTAGGAAAAATATAATGTCCTTGCACCAAGTGCATCCTACCAATGGGAGTGTGACTTGAGGATATTCATCAGACAACTCATCTTGTTGATTCTCTAAATAATTGTTGATGAAATTGAACCCCAAGTATTTGTAATCAGATTCAGTCAGTAACCTAGATAAACCTTTGCCTTTAACCAATTTGGTGGGTTTGTTGGCGTGGATTTGATTAGACCAGGTTTCTTCTCAGGTTACCAAAAAAAGGGATTGTGTAGTCTAGAGCACTAGAATTTTCATCTACTCTGAAGAGAAGAAGTCTCACCCGAAGCACTGCTGAGACAGAAAGATAAGGCAGGGTAGGGAAAATACCAAAGAGAATCCATAGATCATCCATAACTCACTCATGTTCTTGCGCAAGAGAAACATCAGATCTAAAACATCTAACCACAAGAATTGAACCTACTTACATTATGAACAATGCTTTAAGCATAGAACCATTAAACATAACTCATAAACCATAAAGGAACAACGTACTGCACAAGTAAACATACAAGACACAACCTATTTTGAAAATTTGGTTCTCCTTTATCATATTATCTCTGAGATATTTCTTGCATTACATACTCATAATTACATAGAGATATTCAGTACACACTCTTGGCTCTAGGCCTCAGCCACAAAGTTCTAATTCCCCAACTGATAGGTCTCATTTATTACAGACTCTCCTCTTCTTGACTTACAACAGGTAGCAACAACTAATCCCAAAACCTTGGGAGACTTTGATAGACGTGACTCAACTCGACTCTACTCAACTCATGAATGAGTGAACCAAGAAACTGAGCAGATGACAACAAAATCAACCCAACCTAACCAACCCTTTTACAATTATATTCAGTCCTATATATAGTTGGGTTATGTTTTCCTATTCATCTTGCTTTCTTTCTTGTTCTATTGCAACTATTTGTTGCTTAGGTGTTGTTGCACTAGCATCCACAACTTCTTTCTATTATTCTTCCTTCCAGCCTCTGATGAAGTTTGCACGACTCATGCTTATTCAAAACTTGCACAATTATTTCTCAAAAATGAAGGGCCCAATAGGCTTCGACCACAATCCTTGACTCGTCCTCGAGTCAATCACTTGGTTCCTTCACGTTCTCTAGGAGCAACTGTTGCTTTCCCTTATCCGGCTTTTCCTCTTCTTTGAGCTCTTCTGTTTTTTCCTTTTCTTACTTTACCTCCTCAAACGAAGGGCCCAATTATGGAACCAGCTGTAATGCTCTGTGCTTTACTCCGTGAAATATTTCAACTTTGTCCTGCCATTTCCGGGCAAGAAGTGATGCTTCTGCCAGAAACTGTTGGGTTGTCTCTTTTCTATACTCCTTTGGCTTGGCTACAACCAACGATTGTCATTTAGAGTCAGCTATTGTGTCGACCTGGTGCATTTGCAAATAGGCATTTTGAATTACCAGTCAAAAATCGTGCATCTCTTTCTTGGCTATGGGTTGTGCTTCATAGAGTGAATTTAGTTTGTTGTCAGCCTACTGGATTTGATCGAACTTTTTCTGTTGCTCTACAGGGTCCATTATGACCGCAAATTCCTCATTCAACACCTGGATCTTTGTGTGTACTTCCTCCAGGACTTAATTCTATCAAGCGATGATGCCCATCCAATCGTTGACTTCTCTAAATATTTTAGTGCATTATGTTGTCTACTTATGTAGTGTAACTCAGGAATTGTTTCCTTGCAGTATTATCCTCTGCATTTTGTCCTACAGCTACCAAGGTTGTTGTTCTGCTTCCTGCTAGACTTGTTGTAGCTTTTCTTGTATATTCTTTGTGTGTGTAGTGATATGTGTCCATGCCTCTTGTAACAGATCGATCCATTTCTATGGTTCTCTTATTTCACTGGCTTCGGGTAGGTTGGGTGCAACCTTCTGAATCTCCGGTTAGGCTTTTGCAAGTTTTCTCTGCACTTTTTCCAGTTTGTGTTGGGCTAGGATTATATCACATTTTTCCTCTGTTCTACATGTTTGTGCATATAGTTGTCCTAGAGCCTTTGCTCTAGTTGTTCTATGGAGGCTTTGATTAGTCTGAACAACTATGAGACTGGCCACTGTACAAGGTATGTAGATGATGGAGTTGCATCAGTGGGTACTCGCCACTGTAGTGGGAGTCCACTGCCTGTTGAATGGTCTGAGTGAGTTTCTACCTCATCCTTTGTTGGTGGTGCTAGTGAAATCCTCAATCTTAGTTCCACGGGTAAGAGCATCAGAACCTTGGTTTTGGTTATGTAGAGCTGCATCAATTTTGCACATTGTTGGGGGTTCTGGAAAACTTGCACCATCTGCGCTTGCATGGTGGTCATATCTAGCTCCGTTGTTGATTCTGGCTCATTATGCACATCTGGTATCTCTGTATCTTCTGGTGCATCTGCATCATGCATCGTGATTTCTAGGACATCCTCACCCTTGGGTGGTGAGGGGTTTTGTGGGTTATGTTCAGGTTCCATATCTTCTCTGCTTCGTCTGACTTCTTCCTTTTTTGAAGACTCAAGTTATTGTTCTCGAGGATTCAGATTCGAGACAACCATCGTCATGGGTTGCTCTGATGCTTTAGGGTCAAGGTTGGGAATTTATGAACTGGGATTGGAGGATTCTTTGGTTGTCTGTGGGGGTTGTCATTCCTCTGTCTCTGGGTGGTTGAGTTGCATCGGCTCTGAGGCTGTGGTTTGATGTGGAATGGTGGTGAGGAGGTTTGGTAATTGGAGTGTTGGGCATTGCTCAATGATGAGTGTTGTAGGAAAATCTCCCTGCGGACAGGTAGATTGCCTCAAAGAGATAGACCTTAAACTCTAAGACAGAAAGTGCTTAACGTGGACACTGACTTCCTTTGAAATCTATACAAACTAATGCAT
Source organism: Picea engelmannii (assembly GCA_009831015.1). NCBI lineage: Eukaryota > Viridiplantae > Streptophyta > Pinopsida > Pinales > Pinaceae > Picea > Picea engelmannii. The sequence goes on along the minus strand of ML781019.1, from coordinate 717,893 downwards.
GAGGAGGAAGGAGAACAGAAGTACCTTTTTATTGACGTTTGTCCCTGCACGCTCTGAGTTGAGCTCCAATATTTCTCTCCTAGATGAGTCCTGTAGACAAACAAAGTATGACCACTTCATACTCTATTGATATTAGCTTGAAAACAGATCTATCTATCAACTATAAGTTTATGTAAGATCAGACACAAACTAGAAAGAAACAGGCCAAGCATGTCATATTAATGAGAATAACGACAACAGTACTTACAATCGTAGATGAGAATGCGACAGCTTCATCAAGTCCCCTTTGTCTTAAACCTTGCTCGAAAGATCCATGATACGGACGACAACAGCTTCAATGATTATTCTCCTCCAGTTCACTGTGTGTTTCCTATGAGATCATAGGTTTCATTCTAGCAATTCTTCCTCCTTTTCACCATCATAGAGCTTGCTTATATAGGTTAAGAGAGGCTTAACCTCTTGAGGTATCTTTAGGGTAGGTTGAGGAATTCCCTCCTTAGATCAAGGATCTTTTGATTGAACCAAGAATTAAAGTACAATTTCCTTCCAAACTTGAAAGATCCTCCCCTTATTCTCCTCAACGGGCCAACCACTGCCCAGATTAGACAACGCTCCTTCAAAAGGGGCATCAGGGCGCTATAGCACTCCCTAGGAAGCTTGAGGGGATCGCCAGCGCTCCAAGGATGGATAGCGCTCTTTCAAAGGGGAAGTTGTGCATTATAATGCTCCCTAAGACCTTATAGGGGAGTGTCAATGCTCCTAAGTCTGATGCAGAGGAGTGCTCATCTTCAAAACCCTAGTTTAAGAGCTCCTTTCAGGTGATAAGAGTTCCTTGACTTCAGTTAATCATTCTTCCTCCTCCAAATCAAGTGTTTGAGGTATTCTAAATGTCTCCTTGGTGTCGTCATCATGGCAGTATTATTTGTTTGACGTTTGCGACACTTGTGAATGACATGAGACACTTGCGACAGTTGAGAGGAACATGCGACACTTACGACACTTATCGAAGTGAGCAATATTGAGGTGTAACAGATTGCCCCCCAAAGTATGAACTTAGAAGATGTGAACTGATAACTAAAATGCTTTGTAGACGTTCAAGCAAGGGTATAGACTCAGAGAACCTGACAGAAGTTGCACAAAAACATCCAACAAATATTATGACATGTTTCAAAACCCAAGGCAGGCATACCTATGCTTGGGTGATCAAGACTTGCAAGATATGGCCGCCATAAAATACATTGTGGATCCATAATTGTATTGATGAAAATGTATAGCCATTGGGAATACAATGTGGATCCATACTCTGATGACCTGGACTGATCATAGCCATGAAGAATACACAGTGGATCTACGAGATGACAAGACATAGCCACGACCAATGCAAAGTTGATCTATGTAACAGTGTATGCATCATTTGTCCAAAAGAAACTCCTTCACAACCTAGGCAAAGCATATATCAAAGTGATTATCCAACCCAGGGTCTTCTTACTGATCTCGATGTGGTACGATTCTAACCATGTGAATAGATGTCTTGATGTCGAACATGGCATAAACCACTTGATTACCGGTCAATGGTGTGAACCGTTAACAAGTGCGAGAGAGATCACCATTAATGTCAATGATTCCCAAGGTACCCTAGTACATTCCAACGAATGTGAATGGATGAGCTGGAGTCGAACATCCGTGGAATCATCTGATCAGAGGTCAATGATGTAAACCTACTATCGAATGTGAGGAGGCCTGCCATTGAGGCATGCAGGTCCCAAAGTACTGATTGGTTTCTAAGCCTAATTCCTGGATAATGTGCTGAGGTCGATAGGAATAAGCTTGTCAAAGGAGGGCCTTGATGTATCCCCCATCAACGACACGAAACAAACAGATGTAATTGGTGGATCAAAAGGACGTAGACTGACATAGGTTTTGAGGAAAGATATTTGGGATGGTTGACTCTTGAGGCGGATACTTCCCTTGAACACTGAGGCACAACAATAGAACATGACATGGACCAAAAATTGATGATGTAGTGGATGCGGTGACTTACGTCAGGTGACCCAAAGGAGTGAAAGAAACTCAAAGGATTGGCTCAGTGCAGAGGTTCAGTGGGTTATAATGTGTGCAAAAGACAAAGTGCCATGTTCAAGGGCGACTCTAAGAATTGCTTGATAATGTTCTCAAGAGACTGCTTGGCCTGCTTCTTTCAATTTTCCCCCATCCAGATAGACGAGTACCTCTTTTTGATTTAATGAGCTCGAGGAGGATAACACATGCTCGATATAACTCACCTTCGGTAAGTTCCTCTTCCTTTGTTTAATGAACTGGAAGAAGTAAGGGTTCGATCTCATATGGGCCTGTCGATGTGTTCTTTAGCGAGTCCAAATACAGAAAAATTGAAGGTTTTTCAGGATTATAGGGTTTGGAAAAACACTTAAAAGAGAACTCTCTCAGTTCCTTTTTTGTACAGTAGTCTAACGAGACCGAAAAAGAGATAAACTATCGCTTGAAAGATGCCCTTTCGAACCTTTTAACGAGTGTGAAAGGAAGCAAGGTCACTCGACAATCTTTTCATATTTAGAGAGTCTGAAAAGGGTTTAAAGATGACTCCAGGGGGTTCCTTTTTCATGTATCCATGTGGGTCTGAAAAAGAGATAAAATTTTACCCAACGCATTCTCATATTTTCGAACTTGAGAACGAACCAAGACTATGCTCATGAGTGCGACAAGGTAAATAACCCATCAAAACTGCCAGGAAACCTGCGATGTCAAAAATACAAACCAGGGATTTAGTGAAGCCATTATACTGTTAGAGAAACCCATAAATGACTATACCTTATAAAAAATGGAAATTTATAAATAGCAATACAATGAAAATTCCATTTACCATTTCATTTTGCACAAGGATTTTGGAGTAGTGGAGATTCTCATTTCGGAGGTGGATCTTGTTTCGCTTGATACCGGAGCTACGGTTGACCGTTTTTCTTGCCATTTGGACCAGGTAGATCTTCATCTCTCCTTCTTTAAATTACATGGTTTAATATTCATTTTCATAGCAACATTTAATTCAAAAAATGAAGCCCTAAGTTGCCCCAAAAAGGACCAAATCGGCCTCTATTAAGAACGATGGAAAAAAGGGATTCTTTTTGCAAAAACGTTTTAGAAGGTGATGGTTAATATGCCAACGCCTCAATACCTAAGTGGATGGGTCGTTTTTGGCAAAGAACTCATGAAAAATCCCCACATATGCCCACGCAGCCATAAGGGAAATCGTTTGCATTTAAAAATGTTTCATTGTTGTATGATGGATATTGAATGGCTAAGAGAGGGTGTGGTGATTGTAAAAGAGGGTGTGGTCTCTTTAAATGATGTGGGCATTAGATTTCATGTTTTTAGATTTCTTTTGAAAATTGTCGAAATTGCCAAAACGTTGAAATAATGAAATTCTTTATTCTTTTTGTTTTGTAGGTGATTTTGGCGACCATGATCGAGTGGAAAGAACGAAAGCATGAGATGGATGACTTGGCTTCCTTGTGGAGTCCTCGCACGTGGGCCACATTGAGAGATTGTGGCATACTAAAGTTCTTCAAATTGCAAAAAATGAAGAAGGAGATTTTGTTGCTTGAGCACATGATCAGCTTATGGGATGTTGCGGAGCAAGGATTCCGGATTGGCACACAGCCTCTAACCATTGAGTTAGAAGACGTGTATTTCTTGATTGGCCTCTAAAAAAGAGGGGTTCCCATATCTTTTTCTGGGCAGAGGGTGCTACCTGAACAAGTGGGCATGTATCTGGCACGCCACTGCATTCCAGGAGTAAGACTGGTAGGGGGTAGAATCCCTATCAAGGATATCCGAGAGCTACCCCTCCAGTCCATTTTGTTTTCCATCACAAGCATGACAAGAAGTACTAGCGCGCATTTGGCATCAAGATCGCAGGTGGCTTATGGTGTACAGTGTTTGGAACTGACACTGTTCAAATGAAATGCAGGGTTCCTTCGGAATGTGAAGGAACAGGTTTCACAGTGTAGGATGGGACAGAAACAGTTTGGTTATGGCTCTTTTCTGGTCTCATTTTTTCTAGAACGCATCCCCCAGATGCAGCCTCAGATAGCACTAGCGATGTGACCAGTGGACGAACCACGGATGGAGAGGTGGACTAGTCTGTCTCCGAGGCTAGTAGTGGAGTTAGAGTTCTGTTTCACTGGTGATTTCTTTGCTTGGCTGAGATGACAGTATCTCTGGATAGAAGACTTCCCGTATGCTGAGGTAGATTTTTGTGGGAGCATGGATTTGATTCTACCCACGGGGGAAGACTGGGATGCGTCAAGTAAGAGACTGAGCAACACCTTGTCTAGTTTTTTCTTTTTAAGTTTTTTATGTATATATATATTTTTTGGGTATATAGAAGAGTTTTTAAAAGATGTATTGTTTTCAACATGTAGACAAGGGAGTAGTGTGCCCAACCAATATACCAATACCAGGACGTCGTGGGGGTGCTCTGGTTGTAGCAGATCTGGAAGTACCCGTAATAGGTCTTTGGGAGGTTGAAAGAAACCTCCAAGGCCTCACGATGGGCATTCCTCCTCTACGGAGGGGAGAAGTGCCTTTACATCTGCAGAGGTACACTGTGGAAGTGCCAGAGAGTGTCAATTCTCTACTGAGATGCATAGTGTGTGAAGTGATATGTTACTCGCAGCACAATGTAGTGCAGGGAGATTAGAGTCTCTCTGGTGATCATATATTTGTATGCCTTGTCAGGCGATGTTGTAGGGGTTTAAAGACCCAACATTTTGCTCTTCTATATATTTTGATGTAATCAAAACATTTCAGTCACGCCATATATATATATATATATATATATACAGTTCCGAGTTTTTATAGTGCCAAATGATTTGTACATGATGATGTCTGTGATGTATTTTAATTTACATGTGATGTACAATTTTGCTTTCCTTAAATCTTATATGTGGGCGAGATACCGATCCATGATGTAATTAGCTAATGAATCCGAAACACTGTTGAGTTCTCTTGGAATGTGTCTATATTCAATGTAATCGAATATTCGTTCAAGACAACGAACTTGCAGGTGGAGACGTAGCAGGATAGGATTACGAATAGCGTAGATATGGTTGAGTTGATAGACCACGAGTTGGGAGTCTAAGTAAACAATGATACAAGAGATACCTAGGGAGGAGGCTTGGGTCAACAGTCCAATGACAGCGTGATATTCTGTCATATTATTGGTTGTTGGTTCTAAGCAAATACCTCCTGAACTCACCACCTTGTCAAATTGGTAAATGACCCATGCTGCCGAAGCAATGTTCCGGGTATGTGGACTAGCGCCATTCGCGAACCCGAAAAATATAGGAAAGGAAGACGTCATCTACGCATGAAAACACAAGCACAGTCATGAGTGGAAAAGGTAAAGACTCGAGCACGCGAAAGAAATAGACACACCAAACTAAAATACAATAATGTACAAAGTACACATGCTGGGTAATCTAAGCATAGTACTTTTTAAGGTAAATCCCATTCCAGGGCTCTCCTAGGGAAATTCCATCATAATCTACTAATTTGTAGGTGCCTCTATGTAGAACACGCTTCACGATGTAAGGACCGTGCCACAGAGGTTCTAACTTACCTGTCCCCAATTTTTCATGAGCTTGGTCATAAACGAGGACTAAGTCTCCTTCTGCAAAAGTCCAAGGGTGGACGGATTTGTCGTATTGACTCTTAATTCATTTTTGATGTGCCTCATTAACGAGAGCAGCATCACGATGTGTTTCGTCTAGCTTGGATAGATACAAGAATCATTCTTCTTTGGTAGAAGTATGGGGTAGGAGTTCTACTTTGAGTTTGAGGGATGGAATCTCGCACTCGATTGGTAGAATGACTTTGATGCCATACACCAACTGGAAAGGAGTAAATCCAGTTGCGGTTTTCACGGAAGTGCGATAAGCCCAGAGAGCGAAGAAAATTTGTAGATGCCACAATGTCTTGTTTTCCCCTACCATGCATTGGATCATGGTTTTTAGGACTTTGTTGATGGCCTCAACTTGTCCATTGGCCTGAGGATAGTAAGGGGATGAGTTTTCATGGTGAAAACCCAATTTGACATGCAGTTCGCTCATCATTTGGTTCTTGAAGTGTGCACCATGATCAGTGACAATGGCACGTGGTACACCAAAACAAGTTATGATATGGTTGAAAACAAACAGAGCTGCGGTATGACCATTGTTCAGGAAGGTAGGCATAGCCTCAACCCATTTGGTAAAGTAGTCGACGACGACGATTATATAACCGTGCCCCCTGGCTGAGGTAGGCTTACACTGCATGAAATCGATACCCCACTTGGTGAAGGGGACGATGGAGATAATGGGGTGCAGCGTAGTAGGGTGGGTGCATGCTTTCTTGTTAAAGACTTGGCAGGGTGGGCATTTTTTGACTGCCTCGATACAATCTTTGAAAATCGAGGGCCAAAAGTAGCTGGCACGTAGGATTTTTTGGGATGTGGCCATCCCAGAAAGGTGACCTCCACAGGCGCCAAGGTGACAATCATTCAGAACGCATTCAACCTCCTCTTGAACCAGACATTGTCGAAGGATAGTGTCAATACCATGGCGATACAAGGTGTCGCCGATGATAAGATAACGACGAGAATGGTGGTGAATGCGTCAACTCTCTTTGCGGGAAATGTTAGGCTGAAAATGTTGGGTTTGAAGGTAAAGGAGGATGTCTCCATACCAAGGATCAGAGGTGCTGAAGAGGAAAAGAGATTCATTGGGGAGAGAATCTCTAGGTTTGATGTCTTCATCGGCACAAGGGAGAGCACAAATAAGCTCTACAAACACCAGGGAATTTTTGGCTTTGGAATTCGTAAATTCAAGATCGAATTCGTGAAGGATGACGATCCATTTAGAATATTTTCCCCCAAGTACTTGACATGTCAAGACGTGGTACATGGGGTTGGAGTCCGCGATCACCGTGGTGGTGCATAATAAGATGTAATGGAGGAATCTCTAGACAGTGATGACGGCTGCCAGAGCCAGTTTCTCTACATGTGAATATCGAAGTTCGGGTCCATATAGACTCTTGCTCAGGTAATAAATCACATGTTCTTCACCGTTAGGATCCTCCTGAACTAACACCATTGCAATAATGGAAGTGGAGGCGGCCAAGTAAAGGATGTAGTCCTTTGTATACTCTGGAGGGTGCAACAAAGGTGTGTGGGTCAAGGCATGCTTGAGAGCATCAAATGACTGTTGGGCGGTGTCATCCCAGATGAAAGGGGTGTTTTTCTGCAGTAACCACATGAATCCTTTAGTTATCTCGGCGTAGTTTCATATGAAACAACGAAGGAAGTTTTCTTTGCCTTGCAAACTTTGGAGCTGGGTTAAGTTGGTAGGTGGGGGTAAGGCTAGAATGGCCTTAATCTTTAAGGGATCCACCCTGATCCTATCTTTGGAGACAATGAAACCGAGGAGTAGACTGGATTCGACAGCAAAAATGCACTTATGTGGGTTCAAGCGAATACGATAGAACCGACATCGAAGAAAAATCGCCCGTAAGTGATCAATGTGATCGGATCAATTGGATGAGTGGGCGGGTAAATTGTCGAGGTAAGGCTCTGTGATATGATTGATATCATGGAAAGCATATGACATGGCCCGTTGGAAAGTAGCACCAACATTTTTAAGGCCAAAAGGTAGCTTTCGATAGGTGAAAGTACCCCATGGGTAGATAAAGGTTGTCTTATGTTGATCAACAGGTAAGATTTCAATCTGGTTATACCCAGAAAAGCCATCCATAAAAGAGAAGATTACGCTCCCTGCGCAATTATCGATGATTTGGTCGATGAAGGGCATAGGGTGGTTGTCCTTGGGACAAGCTTTGTTGAGATCCCGATAGTCAACACAAACACAGATGGTCCCTTGTTTTTTGGCAACCGAAACAAGGTTGGAGACCCATTCTGTCAGAGGGACAGGATAGATGAAGCCAGATTTTAGAAGTTTCTCAACTTCTACCTTTATAGCTGCGATTTTCTTGGGATGAACTGGGTGAAGCTTTTGTCGAACAGGTTTCACGTCAGGGTAAGTCTTGATTTCATGCATGACGATTGAAGGGTCGATCCCTGGTATTTCCTCGTAGCTCTATGCGAAGACATCACATAATTCTTTAACCAAAGCGGTGTAAGAGACCACTTCTTCAGGTGTGCAATTAGCACCAAGGTTAATGTTTTCCATGACACCTTCTTTGATCGAAATGTCAATAACGATCATAGTAGAGATGTTACCCATATTCCCCTCAGAGAGAGTATCTTGTGTGAGGATAGGAGATTTTGGAGCATCAGTAGCATCGGGAGGGAAGACAGAGTGTATGTCTTGGTGAATTTCTTCCAAAGGTAGAAGAAAAGAGGATCGATGATGGTTATCATCCCAAGGTAGTTCATCAATTTTAAGCATTTCCATAATAGATTCGTCAAAAGGGAAAATTTGGGAAATGTAATCGACGGCAGACGATAGGGAATCCAACCATGAGGGCACCGAGTAGGCATCAGGTGACAATAAATGTGGGTTGTTCGAAGAGAGAGAGGTAGATTGCATAGCTACGTATGTGGCCTCGGCTGGGCTAAGTGGCATAGTGTCACCGAGCACATGGAATTCCAGAGGACTAGGTACAATCCAAGGATCAGATGATTCCAAGGATTGATAAGGCATAGTCGAGATCATATTGACGGTGGCAATATGATGCGCGATAGGTGGAAGTGGTGTAGGGAAAGTACCCATAAGGCTAGAATCTTTCAATAAGCCAACACCAACGCTTTCATACGTAACTGGGTGGTCCCCTAAAAAAGGAATGTTGTTGGTGACAGGGACGCGAGTGTCGGGTGTGCAAAAATTGAGTTGATCGATAGCGACAATTTTGCCTTGATGGGGGAATTGTACACATCGAAACACCGACGAGGCGACGACAATCATGGTGTAGAACCAACTTCTTCCAAGTAGTAGGTTGTAATCGAGGGGGGCATCGACCACCTCGACATCAACAGTAATAGTTTTTCCGCCCAACTAAACAGCTAAGGATTGTAATAATCTGTGAGGATGAAAACCTCGTCCATCGAAAGTGTGTAACATCATAGGGGATTTGTTAAGGGCAGGTGATTTTAAGCCTTTCCAACAAGCTAAAGACATGACACAAGTAGAGGCTCCCTCATCCAAGATAGTTTGGTGGATTTGTTGATTGTGAACAACAACATCGATTTGAAAAGCTAGCTGGTGGGAGAGTCGTGGTTGATGATCATCCAGGTTAAATGTGAGGTTGTTAGATGACTCGAGGTTGAAAGCACCGATAGCAGCTAAGAGTGTTCTACGTTGGCTTGGACAATGTTGTAGAACTTCTAAAGCAGACATAGCACATGGTGCTTGAGCCAAATCTTCAACAATGTTGTAGTTTTGGGCAGCCCGTGAACTAGGGTTAAAGGTAGATTTCCAGATAGTGCTCTTAGGAGGGTGTAAAATGGAGTCAAATGAAGGTTTCTCAATCTGAAGCAGCCTGGATGGAGGGCTGGAAGATGGAGGACTAATGGAATATGGTAGCGGGTCCGGTACAGAACCATTAGTAGTCTTCGGCTTATCAGGTTTAACGGGAGTGTCATATGTTGCAGAGTGACTGGTCAGATTAACCCTGTTAAACATGTAAATGTGGGCACTTGTCAAGGCCTCATCATGGGATTGGTTGGAACTACCCCCTGGAGTGGGGGTTTGAGCAACCAAAGATTGTTGCTGTGGAAAAGGCTGAGTAAGCACAGCGGGTTGTGAATTTCCCTTAAATATCTTTGCCACTTCATCACGATGTGGAAAATATCGGGTGTAGTGATCATCACCACAAGTGAGACATGGGAATTTCAATTTTCGTTGTGGTTGTTTTCCGGCAACAAGAGTTTGCAGTTGATTTTTTGGTTGTTCATTGTTATTGTTTTTCTTTGGTTTATTTCTTGCTTTCTTCTTGCCCCCAAGTTGTTGTGAAGGGGTCGATTGGACCGCATTCACCTCAGAGACCTGAGTTTGAGGGGGGGTATAAGAGGGTGCATTCGGGCTAGGAGCAGTCGTTGAAGCAGGTCGCTGAGTTTTCCCAGTCGACTGGGAAGTAGGTTGGGTTTTGATGGAGCCAATAACTCCATTCGCGTGCGAGGCAGACGATGGTTTGGATGGATCATTAGTGGCATGGGTAGCATTCGGTATCAACTTGTACAGAGCACCAGACTATGAATAAACTAAGTCTAAGTACTGAGCTCAGGCAATAGCTTCTTCCTTGGTGACTAAACCACCCATGGAAACATCACGAGCGATTTGGGGTAACAATGATTTAGTGAACCATTCCACTAACAATTGGTTAGGAATGACCGCTTTGATTAGCTTTCGTCATCGTCTCCATTCATGAATATGATCAGAGATATGTACAGAGGTTTTTTTACGAAGGGAGGTCAATAGTTCGGTACCCATCTCGTATCGAATGGGTAGTTGGAAGTGTGTGAGGAAGGACATGGCGAGAGAGTTGAAATCGTGAAAAGAAGCACGTGGTAATTCGATATACCATTTTGCTACAGAACCCGTAAGAATTCGTTGAAAAAGACACAAACGTATAGAATCAGCCATGAGAGAGTTGGATGAACACCATAGATGGAAAGTCATCACATGGTTGTTTGGGTCTTCTCTGGACTTTCCGTCAAATTTTGGAATATCGGAAGGAAGTTTAGCTAGAATAACTGGCCAAACCAAAGAATGATAAATAGGATCATTCGTTAACCAAGACAAGTCTGGAAGGTCCAGGGTCGCTAGAAAAGGTAGTTTTCGGTTAACCTATGGGTAATGTTGGTGTGGCATGGGGACACCAGTAGGGCCATACACTAGGTTATGCGAATAATTGTAACTAGTGGGCCCTCTTGTATGAGGTTGGTGTTGACCAAGGTACACAGGATTTGAGGTGTTTTGAGAAACATGTGCGAGCAGCGGATAACCAGATGGGTTTTGAGGATTATAAGATGGATTTGGCATTTGTCCATAAGGGGGTTGTTGTGGAGCTTGAGAATTGTGTCCTGCCGAGAACTGTGGATTTCCTGGAAAAGGGATATTCCACGGATTAGGTGTGGCAGACACATTTTTTCCATACGGTTGATGGTAGGGTCCAGATTGAGGCTGCCCCCAGCATGAGGGTGCCCCCCAAATGGAATTTTTCCTCCGATGGGAGGATGCCCCCCAGCTTGAGGTAGAGTTCCTGAAATTTGAAAACCAGATGTAAATGACTGACCGGTACCGCTGAATGGATTAAGACCACCAAGACCAGGCCCTCCGGGTTGTTGGATAGGTATGGAACTTCTCGGCATAACTTAAGTAGTAGTGGCAGTGGAAAAATTCAGTGCTCTGTACCCAAAAGGGAGTGATGATGTAGGCCTTAGTGTTACTGGTGTGCCAATAGTAGCTTGGCTAACCACCGCATTACCGGTGGGAATAGTCAGGATGTGAGGGACCATTGTAGAATGGGCCATCTGGAGAGGAAAAATAGGCCTTGGGCCAATGGACAATGTGTTCGGACCAACGGATGGTGTGGCCGTAAAAATGGTGGTACCGGTAAAATGGTTTAGGGGTACGGTGTAGGTGATAGGTGAGTCAGCACCCATCCCTGTTCCATAAAGATCCTGCACCATGCGCGGTGGACTTCGAACAATGTCTGTGGTCCAAAATGGGTCATCAACTAAAGGGTTTGAATGAGACCCAGCCAGAATGTCAGAAGGGTTGACAATGACAAATTCACCAACTGAATTCAGTTGGAGGACACGTCGTTCATATCCCTCCAGAATGCGAAAAGCTTCTGCAGACTCTAAAACAATTCGAAAATTCTCCAGAGGAGTGGGAACTTCTTCTTGGGAAGTTGTAGTATCTTGAACGTCACTCTGTTGAGGAGATTCCTCCATATAATGAGGGGGTAAAGGGGTGTTCCCTTCCATATTTTATGAAGGAAGTCCCTGTAGCCTCCGTGAACGGCGTGGAGGGTCAATGTTGGCGAAAAAGAGTCGGTGAAAAAGATCTATGGCCAACTACCTAAAAGAAACAACATACGCTAATAAAATCTAAGAATCACAACCAAGCAAACAGGGCCTTCTTTCGATGACCGTACTAGTTGGTGATGAAATCCAACATCGTGTGATCAAGTCGAGAAGGGGCGGGGATATGGTGGAACAGTTACAATGGTGACCTGCTTAACGGACTTATGCCTTGGTGCAAGCTTCCACGTAGTAATTGTGGATTTACCCTCCAAGCAGCCCGAGTGAGTTTGACCAATGTCCGCTCCAGGTACAGTGAGACTTCCCTTCATTGTCACCTTGTGTAAGACCCTAAATATTATGGCTAGTAAGGTTACCAATTCGCAGTCATCCCCTGGGTGGGTACAGTCGACAGTCCGATCTGAACGTATGGGCAGGGTATCTAGCCTGAAATCAACTAAAAGGATTCCATGCAGTAATTGTGGATTTACCTTTAAGCGATCCCCATACTACGATATGACCACTACAATCAGTCAAACCACGGAGGGATAATCTTCGTAGCTCTCCCGAATGTGACCTCGTGCATAACCCCTATGTGAGAGGGGGATCCCAGGCAGACTTATACGACAATTGGATTTGACTCTCCCTAACTCAGGATGCTAATGTTTGTTTTGGAAACTTTGGAGAGTTATGCTCACAGCCTAATCCAAAGTACTAAGCCTAGTCTACTGTTGGTGGAGGATCCTAGAAAATAAAATGTTCTAGATAATTTTTTAATTAGCGTTCATTTTATAGTTGTTCTTTACTCAAAAGGGGTGCATGGAAGTGAAATGGATGGAATTATGACTTAGTCCCAAAAAATGCATTAAAGATGATAAGCAGTCATTTCTTTTCGATGAACATCTATCTAAGGGAGAGAGAGATTTCTTTTCACTAACAAGCACTAATAAGGAATGTCCTCAAACAAATTTTCTTCGATCAAATCCTGATGTGATGCTAAAACTTTTGAGATACCTTCTAATATGTGAAATCAATTATGAAGATGCTTCTTTATTGTTTGTATATGAATAATGATTAATTCAAAACAATGCTCGTCTTTGCTAATTATCTTTTTGGATCAATGAAAATCAGACCAACACAAGCACGAATCATACAAACAATACACCCTCTCGTTGTGATCAAAACAAGAAGCGAAAGAAAAGAAACAATCAAAGAAAAATCAAGAACTTCACACCAAAAGAAATGTCGAAGAACAATGATCTTAACTAAAACCAAATGAAAAGATCCGTAGGTCTCTGATTACCTTCACCAGAGTTTCTCGCTCAGTCAAAAAGGAGAGAAAGACAATGTAAGGGTTTCAAACTCCAAACAGCAGAAAAACTCCAAAACAACAGTGAAGAAGGCTACAGGATCTAAACAATAAGGTGTTTGTTCTTCAAAAAGGAAGATGTCAAAGCTAAAAAGGAAGAAGCATTGACTCACATGGAGACTCGGCAAGTGAAACACAGAGGTAAAAGCCTAAAAAAAAAGCAATCCTGGAAGGCGTTTTAACCAAAAGAGGGTTGGCACTCTGTTGTAAAGGGAAAGGAGAGTTATAGTTCTTTGTGTAATGCACTCAGGGAGCGTTGGTGCTCTGTTAACACAAGGACATGCGCGCCAAGTTCAAAAATCTCCTAAAAGTGTTAAAAATCCAAAAATTGCAGTTCAGTCTCGGCAATCAAGTTGAGTGTGATAGGGTCGGGAGTCAATCAGCTCATGAAGTCAATCAAAAATGAGTGAACCAGGTCTGAAAACAATCAAGGGGTAAGACAAGGTCTATGAGGAGAAATCAAAACAAAAAATTTCTATTTGAGGACTCCCTAGTGGAGTCACCAGTTTCTGTTGTAGGAAAATCTCCCTGGGGACAGGTAGATTGCCTCAAAGAGCTAGACCTTAAAATCTAAGACAGAAAGTGCTTAACGTGGACACTGACTTCCTTTTAAATCTATACAAACTAATGCATGAGGAGGAAGGAGAACCAAAGTACCTTTTTATCGACGTTTTTCCCTGCACGCTCCGAGTTGAGATCCAATATTTCTCTCCTTGATGAGTCCTATAGACAAACAAAGTACGACCACTTCCTACTCTATTGATATTAGCTTGAAAATAGATCTATCTGTCAACGATAAGTTTATGTAATATCAGACACAAACTAGAAAGAAACAGGCCAAGCATGTCATATTAATGAGAATAACGACAACAGTACTTACAATCATAGATGTGAATGTGACAGCTTCGTCAAGTCCCCTTTGTCTTAACCCTTGCTCGAAAGATCCATGATCTGGATGACAAAAGCTTCAATGATTATTCTCCTTCAATTCACTGTGTGTTTCCTATGAGATCATAGGTTTCATGCTAGCAATTCTTCCTCCTTTTCACCATCATAGAGCTTGCTTATATAAGTTAAGAGAGGCTTAACCTCTTGAGGTATCTTTAGGGTAGGTTGAGGAATTCCCTCCTTAGATCAAGGATCTTCTGATTGAACCAAGAATTTGAGTACAACTACCTTCCAAACTTGAAAGATCCTCCCCTTATTCTCCTCAATGGGCCAACCACTGCCCAGATTAGACAACTCTCCCTCAAAAGGGGCATCAGGGCGCTATAGCGCTCCCTAAGAAGCTTGAGGGGAGCGCCAGCGCTCCAAGGATGGATAGCGCTCCTTCAAAGGGGTAGTTGTGCATTATAACACTCCCTAATACCTTATAGGGTAGCGCCAGTGCTCCTAAGGCTGATGCAGAGGAGTGCTCATCTTCAAAACCCTAGTTTAAGAGCTCCTTTCAGGTGATAAGAGTTCCTTGACTTCAGTTAATCATTCTTCCTCCTCCAAATCAAGTGTCTAAGGTATTCTAAATGTCTCCTTGGTGTCGTCATCATGGAAGTATGCTTTGTTTGACATTTGCGACACTTGTGAATGACATGCGACACTTGCAACAGTTGAGAGGAACATGCGACACTTACGACACTTATCGAAGTGAGCAATATCGAGGTGTAACAATGAGTGTAGTTGGAATTGTTTCAGGGTCCAGGTCATATTGAATGTCAATAATAGTGGTGGCTTTGGTCATGGCATGGGTCCAGGGAGCAGCCGATGCAAGGGGTTGTGGGTTCAGGGGTTTGTTCAGCGAGATCCTCATTCTGGGCCTCTTCACCATTGGTTCGGTGCCAAGCACAGTGCCCAAGATTTGGTTGACCTGTGCACCTAACAACACGGCATTGGGTGGAAACTATTGGGGGGGGTGGCCTTTTCCTCCACTCCAGCTGTTGTGTTTCTTATTCCTCCTCTGAATTTTTTTCTGTCAGAGCATTTAGCTTCTTCAGCTTGGGGCCTGACCTCTGTCCCTCTCTTGATTCCTTGCCTTTTTTCTTGAGCAACTCGGCAGGAAAAATGTAGTGCATTCCTTATTTACGTTGGCCTCGTTTGACTCCTGGTCATGACATGACTTCTTTATCTAAGGATTCCTCATCCAAATAGAATGGTAGCATTTGTGTGTGGAAATGTTCCCTACTAGCATGCCTCGTCCAGACGAATGTGTTGTGCTGGTTCATGTTGAATGCAATATTCCTCGTGTTATTATTGAGGATCTCCTATGGGATGCGCAGCCTCTGTGTTATGTCTATCATAGAATTATACCATTTGGCAAATGTTGCGTTGTTGAGTGTTGTGTTCTTCGAGTCCGGTCTGGACTGCCATGGCTCAAACATCTTTGCTAGGCGCCCTTTATCTGGTATTGTCGGTTGTTTTCCCACAGGTGACTTCTATTTGAGCATTGTGAATGATACAAGTAGGTATCCATAGGTAAAGGTTCCTCCTTTCTCCTGTGCCTCTTCACAAGCTACTAGTAGTTCCTCCATAAAGAAACTGCACCAATTAAACAGTGCTCCCTCTGTACAGAAATTGGTGACTGATAGCACATCTAAGGTGCATTCTCCCTTATAGTAAGACCGCATAACCTTGATGGCTATGATGTAGCAGCTAGTCCGGACTGTTTTGGGCATTATTGGTTCAATGACTATTGTGATTCCTCCTCTCTTTGTGTTAAAATTATCGTAGAGGCTAAGCTCGCCTTTCTTCTTCTCATGCTTGTCGAGGTCCTGAAATCCCTTTGACGCATCCTCTCCTTTGGAGGAGAGTCTAGTGAGTTGTTGTTTATCTTGTGCATGGAGTGGATACCGCTTCTCCAACCATAGACTTTTGTCATGCACTCTTCTTATCAGAAACTTCATGCAACGCACAATTTCACTGGTGGTGCCAAAGACTGTTAAGTCTCTCAAGTTCATGATGGTGGATTTAAATAGGTTGATGAACTCGTTTTTTGGTATAAAGTGCATATCTCCAGTTCCATCCAGATCTAACTCCCAAAAGACATCTGGGTGCATCTGAAACAAGGCTGAGTCCGTGAGGTCAAGGTCGAGTAGCTTGACATGCTCTATCTTCCCTTTGAGATCACCTATAATCTCAACTCGGGGGTTGCAAAGCTCATCTAGTACTGCTTCTTTAGTCATGGTGTTCCTTCTTGTTGTGGCTCTCATCATTAATTCTTCTGTCATTGTTAATAACTAGGGATACAATTACAGCTTTGGAAATGGTCCTAACTAGTTTGCACGGCTGAGTTCGGAAAGGTCTATGCTTGTTTTAGAAACAATACTTTCTCGTCTGAGTTCTGAGGTTCTTATATCTGGATTAACAGGTAAGTCTTAGCAATAAATACTCCTCATCATGACCGTATAGACATAACAAGGTGTGATTTTTCCGATGGGATGGTTTAATCAAGGTAAATCTGATTGGGTGATCTTGGTATTTACCCGTTTGGGAGGAATAGGGATGTGGCCGAATTGAGACCGTTCTTTTTGTCGGGCGGGTATCTTGGAGAAAACTTCGATGGCTTCTTGGAATAATGTAGCTTTATGGCTTAACAGGTGACAGTCGGGGTACTGGAATGGCAATAAAGGGTGTGATTGGACTGGGTTTGCATGGTCTTTGACGCAGATTGGATTGTGATTCGTGGCCTCTCTGACCACAAAGGTTGTCCCCGTCATATTTAATGACTGTAATTAATGGAATTCATCATGCTTCTGATTTTGTACTGCTGAGTTGTCAGCTCTGTATCAGCGAAAACTTAAACAAAACAAATGAACTATGTGTTATGGCGCAACACTGCGTACCTGGACATTATTAACTGAATTTATAAAATTTTAGAAAGAAAATGAAACTCAAATAAAACTATTGTACAAGCTCCATCAGACTGGAGAGATTCTCCTTCTTCTCATTTGTGAGATAGGTAGGGCTTTATGCGATCACCATTCACCCATCCTGGTCGTAGCATTCCATCCAGTTGTGTGATTCGGACTGCTCTTGATGGTCGGATCTCCGCAACTATGAAGGGTTCCAACCAGTGCATGCGCAGCTTGCCAGGATGCTTCTGGTATCGATTGTCATAGAGTAAAACCTTGTCCCCTTGTGTAAATACCTTGGTATTAATGTGTCGGTCATGCCAATATTTTTGTCTTGCCTTTTCAACCAACTGATGGAATTCTGCCATAAATCTGGTTTCTTTGAGTTCTTGTAGCTCCGCAAGTCTCTGCGCCACTGATTCTTTGTCTGTCATACGTGTGGCTTGTGCAATATATAGACTTGGAGTGATGAACTCTGTGGGAACCACTACTTATTTCCTGTAAACAAGCTGTAATGGTGTGTATCTATGGAGTTTCTTCATGGTTGTCTTGTAGGCCCATAATACCGCTGGAACTCTATCCTCCCAGTCCTCTCGGCTTGTGCAACAGACCTTTGTTAGTCCCTTTTCCAGGATTTTGTTGAAGGCTTCGACTATTCCATTGGCCTATAGGTGGTATGGACTGCTCTTATGATTTTGAATCACAAATTTTGCTGTAAGTGTTGTTATGGTACTGAATGAAGTGAGTACCCTGATCACTAGTTAGGCTCCTGGGACATCTGAAGCAGGTAATAATATTTTCGAAATTGAATCTGGAAGCAGTATTCATCGAATAGTTCTGCACCACTGCTACTTCTACCCAATGAGTAAGGTATTCAGTTGTGGTAATGATGTACCTTGCCTCCGAATTTTTAGTTGTGGGGTTGATTGGCCCAATGAAGTCAACTGCCCATTTCTCAAATGCCTGTAGTGCTCTAACGGGTTGTAATGGAAGTTCATCTTGGCGTGATGGCTTGCCCATTCTCTGACAAACATCACACGATCTGTCATATGATTTTTCATCTTTGAAAAGTGTTTCCCACCATAGTCCTACCTGTAAAACTTTTTGTGTTGTTTCCTTTCCTCCTATGTGTCCTCCTACAATTCCACTATCGCATTCCCAGAGTATATCCTTCCTTTCATGATCTAGGACATATCGTCTAAGGATGTTCTCTAGTCCTAGTTTGTATAATCTCCCAGTGATCAGTTGATAATATACTTCTCTAACAACCATATGGAATTTATGGGTTGCATAATATGTTTCATGACATGCCCCTGTACTAAGAAAGATTTCTATGTCCTCCAGATATTCCGATATGGCCATAATTCTGAAGAAATCTGCATCTGGGAGCTGGTCATCCACTGCTTCACCACTTTATCCTAAATCTAGTCTGGATAGATGGTTGGGTTTGACGTTACGTCGTCCTGGCTTGATGATGAATTCAAAGAAAAATTCCTAAAATAACAGGATCCATCTACAAATTCTTCCCTCCAACACAAGTTTTTTAACTAGGTATTTTAATGTTGAATGATTAGTAAAGAATTTGAAATGAGACCCTAACAGATAATGTCTAAATTTTTGTAAAGCATAGATCATTGCTAATCCTTCCCGTTTTTTCGTTGTGTTGTTGCACTCTCCTTGCGATAGCTTTCAACTCGCAAAGTAGATAGGGTGATCCATAGCCCCATCTCCAGGTTGAGTTAGGATAACTCCTAAGGCAATTTCTGAAGCATCCACTTGGACATGAAATTCCTTCTCCCATTCTGGGAATATTAGAATCGATGCTGTAATGAGTTTCTCCTTAAGTGTTTCAAATGCTTTGTCGCATTTAGGAGTCCATTGGAACGTTTCAACCTTTTTCAGGAGGTTTTCAGAAGGTGAAGTAATGTTGGCATATCTTCAAATGAACCTGCGATAGTAGCTTGTATGTCTGAGTGTGGAGCACAACTGTTTAATACTCATAGGTGGCGTCATATTCGCAATTGCCGCAAATTTAGCTGGGTCTACCAATACTCTTTCTCGGAAGACTATGTGGCCCAACAAATTTCTATGTGGCACACATAATATACACTTCCTAAGATTTAATGAGATTTGTAACTCTCTGCATCTGTCAAACATTAGCCTTAGCAGTGCGACATGTTCCTTAAGTAGACTATATATTGTCCAATCATCCATATAAAATTATATGAACTTGTGAATGAAATCTCTAAAGGTTGTTATCACAATCCTAGAGAAAATTGCAGGGGTGTTCTTTAAACCAAATGGCATCACATTGTATGCAAAAGATCCCCATTCGGTAATGAAGGTGGTTTTTCTATTTTCCTCTTCAGCAATCCTAACTTGATGGTATCCTAAGAATCCATCTGTAAATGAGTATGCTTTCTTCCCCGCAACATATTCTAGAACCTCATCGGTAAAGGGTGTTGGGAAAGGTTCATGCACACAGGTTGAATTGAGGCTTCTGTAGTCCACATAGACTCTAATATCCTCATTGCCTTTATTTCTTTGAATGAATATCAGGCTGACCCATTATGCTTCTTCTATTGGAAAAATGAGATCTGCTTCTAGCATCTTATCAATCTCCTTATTGAATTTCTCTTTTACTCTGGGGTTAAGATGGTATGGCCTATGTTTGACAGGCTTGGATCCTAGTTTTAACTCAATCTCCATTTCTCCCATACCTCCTTTGATCCCCTTCAATTCTGAGAAAGTCTTTGGGAATAAATCTTTGTATTCCCTCAGTAGACTCTATATTTCTTGACTCGTTTGCTCATCCCAATAATCTCCTACCAAAGCTATGTTGGGTTTCTCTTAAGTCCCTATGTTAAGCTTCTGCAATTTCAAAGGGTTATTGTAGGAACTATCGGTCTGGCTAGGTATGGTGTTTTGGATTTCTCTGTTCCCCTCGGTCTCTTTGATTGCCAGGTTTCTCGGTTCTTTTAATTCGTCTAGGATTTTTCAGGCTTTGCTAATCTGATAGCATTCTATAGGTTTTTCAATCATGGGTAAGTGGGGTTTACTCTAAATTTCTTGGGTATGCTTGGGACATACTACAAGATCTAATATGTTATTACTATTGGATATAAAAAGAAGTTCTTTAATATTTTTTAGGACTAGTTCAAGCTCGAGGTACTTACTTGTAAATGAGAAGTCTTTGCAAAATTGAGCTCCCAGTGTCTACCAATCGCAAGTCTATCATTTGGTTTCCTCATGTATAAACCAATATTTTAGGATTGGGCCTAGAGAATGGGGGAATACCTGAACCCAGAAGTGAGAGGGTATCTCTGCGGCCTGCTACTGTGCCACGCACTATTGAATGTGTATCCTAGGGTTTGATTCTCCACTGAACAGTTGCGCAACGTGGAGATCCATTTGCATCTTTGATTATAACTGCTCCCTAATCTAGAACCTGTACATGAGGGATTCCTTTACCTCATCCCAAGTTTTGAGTGCATCTTTATGAGTAGCCCACCATCTGGTGGGGGTGTTCTGAAAATCTATATCTAATACCAAGATTCTTTGATCTTCTCTCATAGTTTCTTCCATATTCTGCAAAAATTTGCCTAGATCTAAGGTGCCAACGTATATTGGGTGTTCTCTGACTTCAATCCCAACCAATCTGGTCATTCTGATAGTTTTGCATATTCTTGAGAATCTTTCATGTAAACCTTGTTGCCAACTATCGAAATCCAGTTCTGAATCTTCATCTGTTGACTGGATACTTCACCAACTTACTGATCCATCCACATTAGGGTTTATATAATCATTTCTTGTCCCAACTGTTACAGTGTACAGCTAGTCTAGTTATTCTCCTTCCATATTATTGTCTATTGGTTCTGTGTACCTGGGTCCTACGTATGGATCCAAAGGTTGAACTACCTTGATTCCCTCAGCTTCAAAATTCATAGTATCTTTCTTTAGATCAATTACTGCATAATTGTCGTAGGCCCAATCGATGCCAAGTAGCGCAAGGTAGGGGTCCTTGTCTCCCATGATCTCAATGAATTCAAAATCAGCCACTATTTTTACTCCTGCTACATCAATTTCCACGTTCTCCAATCTTCCCATGGGAAAGATACAGTATTGGTTTACCATTCTTAACTGAATTGGGGAATATGTCAGTCTCAGTTTTCCTAATGCTTCCCAGGTCTTCTTGGGAAAAATGTTCACATATGACCCTAGGTCCAACATGACGTCTTTAATTTCAAAGTCATCTAACTGGGCTACCAATCTGAATTCTTTTCCAGTTCTTACTTTTCGGCATTGAACTCTATGAGTACTCTTCTCGGGAAGGTTAACCTGAATCCTTGTTTCTGAGGTTTCTTCATTCCCTAGGACTAGGTATAGTGCATTGTGCAACTTCTCTGTCAATTGATTGTTCCCCAGAATGTCAGAGAATAATTGAAACCAGAAGTCAACTACGTTTTGAGGTTGCTCGGGTTGTCTTGGTATGCCTACAGGGTTTCTTGGTGTAGGGGGTGAAGCAAGGTGATACAGATGGAGATCAGTGGCCACCCACCTTCTCCAACTGTCTCAAAATAGTTTTCTGGTAGTTTTGGTAATTTACTATTTTTAGTAGTTTTTCGGGTCCTGAACTTCCGGAGCCGTTTTGAGGCCCTAAACGATGTTTTTTGAGAAAACGAGGAGCAACATGGATCATACATCAATGTTTCTCACCCAAAAGTTTTATTCCTCGGATAGATATTTCCAACGAGATATCATGTGCCCCAAACGAAGATCATATGCCAAAGTTACGCCCCTAGTAGGTTGATGTATCAACTACCCCCATCAGGGCCTGCAAACCTTTTGGCTTTTCATCTTCCGGGGTTAGGGTTTTGGATTTTCCTTCTGTTAAAAATGCCCTTAGAGCCTCATTGTAATAATAATCTTCTTGCAAATGTGAGTATCTGTCACATCTCTTCTCAAAGATAAGCTTCCACCAATCTAGCGAGTCTTTGAATCTGTATTTTTACAATCCCTGTACATTTATTTCATTAATAGAAATCATGTATTACTGTATATCTATGTCTCTTATTTTATTTCTGCTATATGTCTGTTATATTTTTGTCTCTCTTGCAATATCTCTAAATATTTCTTTGTTATATCTCCACTCTCATTTCATGCCGAAAATAATCTTGATCAGTGGTATCAAAGCAAGTTGCTCTTGATCGTTTTTCATTGCATGTCCTCGGCGAGGTCTGAGTATAGCAAGTTGGGTCTCGAGCTTGTCTCTCTTAAAGAAAATCTCTCTCGCACACCCAAGAAACCCTCCATGGTGGAAGAAAATAAAAATGATGGAGCAGATGATCCTATAAGTCTGTTGCTTGAGCAAGCTCTCACGCGATAGAGGGATGAAATGATGGAGAATTTTTCCCATGTCCTTCAATGCCTCTCGATAGCATCAGGCGCATATTCATCAAGAAACCACTTTGGAGGCACCTCGCCTTTTAAGGTATAGGTCAATTTTGATATTCCTATAGTTGAAGTTTAGATAGATGTGAGTGCCCTAGATAAATGGTTAAATCTGCTAGAAGGTTATTTCTTTGTTCACAATTTTTACGACAGAGAAAAGATCACCTTCGCACTCCTTAAAGATCTCCCCCATGTAAAAAATTGGTGGGAAACATACTGGGAGCAGAGTTCCATAGAGGATTCTGGAATATATGGGGTTGAGCCCACTTGGGATTTTTTCATGGATGCGGTAAAGGAACAATATTACCCTGTTGGAAACTACGAAGACCAGTACATGAGATGGGCCACACTGTGGAAAGAGAGGGGCCAAGCAGTTTAAAATTTCACCAATACCTTCCATACCTTGCACACCAAGCTGGGTATCAAAGACTCCAAACGACATTTGGCTCTGAAATATCGTGGGGCTCTACACAGATACATCCAAACTAAAATGGATTTTCTGGACATCTCATCACTCGGTGTTTCCTATCGATATGTTGTTAAAATCGAGCAGAAATTTAAGCACCAGAACAAATGGGAGTTTGAGTCTGCAAATCTGCAACAACAAAAGTATGACAAAGACATCCCTAACAAATAGTCTCCCGAAAACTAGTCCAAGCCATAGGAAAAGAAGGGTCACGGGAAGACAAAGAAGGACACTAGAAAATGGTGTGATTTCCAAAAAATCCCCTGGGACAACACCGATGAATGTCGCTCAAAACAGTCATTGGTGTCTGAGATCAAAGACAAGGAGCCGAACCCTGATTCAGAATCTGATTCTAAAAATACTTGTAAAAGACAGATCATCGATGCAGAGCCCACTGTTATTATCGCGACCATAGCAATTCAACCAGAAGAACCAACATATTCTGAAGAGGGGGAGTTCCTTTTTCATTCACATATGTGGGTGAAGGGGACCCTGTTGCATTTTATTGTTGATAATGGAAGCCAGAAGAACCTCATATTAGCAAAGGTTGTCAAACAGTTGGGATTGTCAACAACACCATATCCACAACCATACAACATCGGGTGGCTTAGCCAAGGACGAGATCTTCGTGTCAGCCAACAATGACGATTGTCATATGGCATCCAACCCTTCAAGGATGAGGTATTATGTGATGTGTCCCCATTGGATGTCTGTGATGTTTTTTTGGGCCAACCATATATGTGGAAGCGCCATGTTATTTATGAGTCTCGACCCCGTAGTGTCATTGTTACTTTGGGGGGTTATCTCTACAGAATACCAGAGGTAATTCAAACTATTGTTCCACCTAAAAAGTGTTGCAAGGTAGTATCTCATACTACAAAATTCATCTTCTTTACAATCTGTTCAAAAGGGGAACAAAAGGACACTGCAACCACTACAGCCTCGCCCCAAGCACCTTCTATCCAACAGAAGCAGGTCAACAAGGTTGCAACAAAGTGCAAAGATTCCTTCTGCACAACATCATCTCATGTAGCCAGACTGGTTAAAAATGTCCAACCCTTCCAGCCATAGGTTCGTGACAACCTTCAACAAACCAAGCAACTCGACGTCTCCAGTAAGGCAAGCAGCTCACCAAGATTCAGATTCAGCAATCGCTTTCCCTTCTACTCAGGGAACTCAACACAATGGAGACCATTGCTTCCTGAGGAGGGAGGATTGATCTAGGTGGATATCGGTGGCCAGTCACCTTCTCCAACTAGTTCAAAACAGTTTTCTGGCAGTTTTGGTAATTTACTATTTTTAGCAGTTTTTCGGGTCCTAAACTTCTAGGGTCATTTTGAGGCCCTAAACAATGTTTTTTGAGAAAACGGGAAGCAACATGGATTGTAGATTAATGTTTCTCACCCAAAAGTTGTATTCCTCAGATAGATCTTTCCAACGAGCTATCGTGTGCCCCAAACGGAGATCGTATGCCAAAGTTACGCCCCTGGTAAGTTGATGTATCAACTACCCCCATCGGGGCCCACAAACCTTTTGATTTTTCATTTTCCAGGGTTAGGGTTTTGGATTTTCCTTATGTTAAAAATACCCTTAGAGCCTCATTGTAATAATCATCTTCTTGCGAATGTGAGTATCCATCACATCTCTTCTCAGAGATAAGCTGCCACCATTCTAGCGAGTCTTTGACTCTGTATTTTTACAGTCCCTATACATTTATTTCATTAATAGAAATCATGTATTACTGTATATCTACGACTGTTTTTTTATTTCCACTATATCTCTATTATATTATTGCCTCTCTTGCAATATCTCTAAATATTTATGTGTTATATCTCCGCTCTCATTTCGTGCCGAAAATAATCCGAATCACAGGGACTTGTGCCACTTTAGGGTATACAACCGACTGACGGGGGTTCTCTTGCATTTTATGATTAGGAATATTTTGGAATACTTCTATGGCATATTTAAAGAATAGTTTTTTCTTTATGGGTTTGTACCTGTCTTCATTAGGTGTTTCTTTCTGAATCAAAGGTAGAGTATCAACATCAGCACCTGTCTTTGCTCCTCCTCGAGTGACAATGTTAAGGTTTGGAAATTGTCCCTTAGAAATCCTCTTGATCTCTAAACTGATGAGGTTAGTTCCTCTTTGTCGTGCTCTATCCTCCCACTTTGTGATTATCTATGGGAATTCTTCGGTTTCATGTATGTTGGATATACAATGAGAGCACCATGGTCATCTTGGATGAGGGAAATCTCTAGCCAAGTGACCCTGTTCATCAAAGTTGTAAAATATGCTCAGTCCTCTTCCCCCAGTTCTCCCTCCTCTGAAGTCTCCTACAACTCCACCTCCTTGACCTCTTCCTGGTCCCTATGGATTTTCATTCACCCTGAATGTTGTTTGGTCTAGCCTATCTGCAAGAGCATCCAATGCTCTACATTGATTGGTAGTATGTGTGGTGGATGCGCAGAATTCACAGTGTACTGTGTTTGGTACTATCAAATATTTCTGCATGATGGGGCATTGTCTCGATCCATGCCCAAGGGTTTGGCAGATCTCACAATATTCCATTGTTGGTTCTGTTTGGCCTCTTAAGAAAGTGTGATATGGGGTGGGATGATGGAATGGTGAGTTTGTCGATACTTGCGCAAATCCTCCCATGGGTCCTGGTGGGGTTACAGTAAGATTTTGAGGAGGTCCTAGCCCCCTTATTCATGGACATTCATTCACAAAATGACCTTACATATAGCATACTGTGCACCAAACCTGTGGTTGTCCTAGTCTGGGTATCGTTAGCTCTTGAATCGTTTCTATAATTGTTGATATCTTCCCTTGTAGTTGCACTAAAATTGCATCTACTGGGGGTCGGGTTGCTCTCAGGTTCCCAAGGTATCCCGCCATGGCTTTGATCTTCATTGACTGTTCCAAGGCATCTGTTAATGTGGCTATCCGTTGTTGCGTTAGAAGAATTTGAGTCAAAGGTAGCAGTCCTTGAATGTACCACTCCCTTTGATGTTCTTTGTGGATTGGATGTGCCAACCTCCTGATGGCATCTTTAAACTTTTGGTTGTACTCCTAGGCTGATTCGCCTTCCCTCTACTAGATCTCGCGGAACTCAGACAGATCCTATTGTTCTGACTAAGGTAGTTTGAACTCTACTATGAACCTTGTTCGTACTTGGTTGAGTGTGAACACTTAACCTTGCATCCCTGGCACTCCTGGTTCGATGATCTTCATGTACCACTTGAGAGCACGACCTCTCAAGGTAGTCTGGAACTCAACCAGCTTATTTGCATCCGAAGTCCCTTTGGATCTCCAAATTTCTTCACACAAGAACCAGTGTTGTTCAATGTCTTCATCTCCCTTACCCCAAAATTTTGGGTATCTAGCAATCGAACCTCGCATATGGCTGGCCATTCTTGATTTTGCTGTTTGTATCAATATGAACCCTAATGGTCTTACTTGCGATCTACCAGGGGATCCCAATATCCTCCCTGTACTTTCATTTCCTGGTTATGACTGATTAACTTATTGTACTGCAACAAAAATTGCATGAGAAGGTAGTGTTGAACTTATTGCTTGTATAGAAGGCACTTGGGGCATGGGTGATTCAGGGCTAGTGCCACTATCTTCAACGCAGTTTTATTTGATCTCGAGGGTCTCGTTAGCTTCCACTAGGATGATCTCTTCGATTGGATTCCCGATTTCTCCTGTCATCGTGGATGAATCTTCTCTTTCTCCTCCAAGATTCATGTTGATTTCCTCCTCTCTTACATCTGTGCTTCCTCCTTCTTGTCTCACCTCCTGGGGACTTCTTTCTCTCCTTGCTTCTCTCTTGTTCAATCTTTGACTGGCTAGTCATTCCTATCTTTTTATCCTCTGCATTTCTTCCATCTATCTTTCCTCTATTTCTCCTAATCCTCCTTCTTTCCTCAGCTTTTCAAATTGTCTTGCATCTTTCTTGATCTTGCCACGCCACCATTTTTCAACTATGGTGGCTCTCTTCAAGGCTCACTCATATCTTGAATCTGTTTCTTGTTGTTTCCCCCCCATTTGTCAAAGAACCCTTCCCCTTTCTCATGCCATGACTTTCACCCCATCTCGCCCTACCCCAAGCGAGGGTGTTTACATTTCCATCTCGGTCAAGGATATAATCAACATCCCTTCCTCCACCAAGAAAGTCTTAATCCACAGGGGGATCTCTCTTAACAGTCTTCCCCTTACGCCTTTCTTGAAAATTTCATCTACTCGCAAGAAAGATTGGTGGTTCTCAGCTGCAAATTTGATTATGTATCCTTCTATCGTGGTGCTAACCTAGAAATCCATAGCTCATGTGATTGGGAAATCCATCCCCAGGAGTGATCCTAACTTGTCGATATCCCACACACAGATATTCTTGACCCATCCCTAGAACTCTGGAGCTTCTTGGAGTCTCTTGATCGAGTGAAAAAATTCTTCTGGGAATTTCACCCAGAAAATCTCGTATTGGTCGCTTGATCTTTCCGAGTAAAAGATTTATTCCCTATTAGTTCCCACTGATTTTCTTCTTAGTTCCACTTCTTTCCATGTAAAAGTGTCACATTTTATTTCCCACCATTGATCGATGCCAGATATATGGATCGGCGGTAGCATCCTTCCTACAGGTTCCCTTTTTACATGGGTCCCAGCAACGGAACCATTTTGTTGGCATGGATTTGATCAGACCAAGGTTTTTCTCAAGTTACCAACAAAAGGTACCATGTAGTCTAGAGCACTGGCATTTTCATCTCCTCCGAAGAGAAGAAGTCTCACTCGAAGCGTTGCTGAGACAAAAAGATAGGGAAGAGTAGTGAAAATACCAAAGAGAATCAATAGATCATCCAGAACTCATTCATGTTCTTGCACAAGAGAAACATCAGATCTGAAACATCTAACCACAAGAATTGAACCAACTTACGTTATGAACATCTCTTTAATCATAGAACCATTAAACAAAACTCATAAACCATAGAGGAACAATGTAATGCACAAGTAAACATACAATACACATCCTATTTTGAAAATTTGGTTCTCCTTTACCATATTATCTCTGAGATCTTTCTTGCATTACAGACTCAGAATTACATAGAGATATTCAATACAGAATCCTGGATCTAGGCCTTAGCCACAGAGTTCTAATTCCCCAACTGATAGGTCTCATTTATTACAGGCTCTTCTCTTCTTGACTTACAATAGGTAGTAGCAACTAATCCAAAAACTTTGGGCGACTCTGATAGATGTGACTCAACCTGACTCTACTCAACTCATGAATGAGTGAACCAACGAACTAAATGACTCACAACAACATCAACCCAACCTAACCAACCCTTTTACAATTATATTCAGTCCTATATATAGCTTGGTTATGTTTTCCTATTCGGCTTGTTCGCCTTCTTGTTCTATTGCAACTGTTTGTTGCTTAGGTGGTGTTGCACTAGCATCTGCAAATTCTTTCTGTTATTCTTCCTTCCAGCCTCTGATGAAGTTTGAGCGACTCATGCTTATTCAAAACTTGCGCAATTCTTTCTCAAAAATGAAGGTCCCAATAAGGATTTATTTCAAGATCAAATTCAACGATCTTGGCAATCCACTTTCTCCTTCTTTCGTCTATGTCAGGCTGGATGAGGATCTCCTTCATAGAATATGAAGGTACATATGCAATGAATTTTGAATGTAGCACATAAACTCTAAAATATTTGAGATATTTAACCAAATCATAGGCCTGTATTTCCATGATGTCATACTTTATTTCAACATCTCTCAGTGCCCTACTGAAAAAGGAAATGGGTTTCTCTAACCCCTCGACATTTTTCTGCAATAAAATAGTTGCTACTGTGTTAAATGAAGCAAAAGAGAAAATCAGAAACTCCTTGGAGTAGTCAGGACTGATCATCATAGGTGCTTCAGTCAAGGCCTTCTTTATTTGTTCAAAAGAGTTACGATATTTAGGGGTCCATTTGATTTCATTTCCTTTCCTCAACATGGTTGTGATAAACTTTACCAACTCAGCAAAATTTGAAACAAACCTTCTTAGAAAATTAATTTTCCCCAAAAAAGACTGAACTTATTTCTTGGATCTAGGGAGTGACAAAGCTTGGATATCTTCTACCCTTCTTGGATCAATCTTCACCCCCTCAACTGACACAATGTGCCCCAACAATTTCCCCTCTTTCATGGCAAATAATGAATTCTTGGGATTTAAAGAGAGACCAAATTGTTTCCATTTCAAGAAGACTCTTTTCAAATGATCATAATGTTCTTTATCATATTGTGAGAACATTGTTATGTCATCCAAATAAATGACCACAAACTTGTCCTTTTCTCCAATAAAATCTATGTCCATGGCTTGTTGAAAGGTTGCTCATGTGTTCATCAATCCAAAGGGAATCTTAGCATACATGAATGTACACCAAGGAGTGGTGAAGGATGTCTTCTCTCTATCTTCAGGTAAGACATAGACTTGATTGTAGCCAGAAAATCCATCAATCATAGACATCCTAGATGCCCCTGTCACCCTTTGTAATATGTGTTCCATATTGGGCAAGGGGTAATTATATTTTTTAGAGATTTTGTTTAGATTTCGGAAATCCACACAAAGTCTAATTTCTCCATTCTTCTTTCTTACTGGGACCAAGTTGGCCACCCATTAATAATACCTCAAAGGAATGATAATATGGGCATCCAAAATCTTTTTAACCTTCTTCTCCATAATGGGCAGCAGCATAGGATTTATTTGTCTCAATTTCTGCCTAATGGTTTGGACTCTTCCTTCAATGGGATCTTTTTCTCAATGATACTTGTGTCATATGTCCTAATATCTTCATATGTCCAGTCAAACACATTAGCAAACTCCTTTAACAACTCATCATATTTAGCCCGTTTCTCTCTTGACAAGTTGCTTAACAACTTGACAAATTTGGGATCCTTCTCTGTACCAATATTGTACTCAGCTACTTCATCATCATCAACTAAGCCTCTAAACTTTATTACCACATCATTCCCATCAAACAATATTTCCAAAGGAACTAGTCCCTTCGGAATGTGGTTGCTAGGCAACTGGAAAATATGGTGATTAGCAATTTTATTTAAAAATACATCAGCATGAGGGATACTTTCATAATCATGATCTTGATCAATATGTAATGTAGATAACTCATCAACAGACTCAAGAAACATTTTTATTTCATTATCATCCTCAAACACCTTCCAATGCTTGATATTGTCAGCTACAGAGGGTCTATATTTCACCCCTACATCATACTTGAGTTTAGGTGGCAATGGGACTATGAAATGGCTTGCTAAAACAACCAAAGAATAATCCATGGTATTCTCCTCTCTTGGAATAAATGAAATGTTGAAAGCTAGGAAGAAACTGTCAACTAGGTCCCATACTTCATTTCTATAATTCTTAAGCCTAGGGTGCTTGGCTTGATAAATATTTTTTATCTGATGAACAATTAGTTCTACATCCCCAAATATTGATAGCTCTTCAATCGCCATGTCTTTTGCAGCCCTTGCACCCAAAACAAGAGCTTCATACTCTGCCACATTATTTGTAGCTTCAAATTTTAGCTTGTAGGATAAAGGTATAATCTCTTGACAAGGTGAAACAAAGACCACTCCAGCACTAGCACCTTCCTTAGAAGAGGCTCCATCAAAGAACATATTCTAAACATAGGTAGTGGGAGGAGGGATTCCGCAAAGAGTAATGGATTGTTTTCTGATTTCAAGAGGAGGTTCAGGAGTATTAGTGAGATGCAATAGGATGGATCCCAAATCAATGTCAATAGCAAAAATAGGATGGTTGGTGGGGTCTGTTTCATAACTAATGATGTAGGCCAACCAAGACTCCCTGTAAATTCTTCTATGCTCACCCAAAAACACAGGAATGGTGGCATATGTGAGGTCCATCTACAAATCTCCCCCAAGATTTTTTATCCAAGATCTTGACAATAACATACCAAACTTGGGGGGAACATCAACCACTACAATTTCCATGACCACACTTTTCATGGGAAACTAAAACAAGTTCACAACCAAATATTTTATGACCCCAAGACACTTCACTTTCCTATATTCAAAATAATATAAGTCGTGGTAGGATTTTGTGATTTCTAATCCATGTTCATCCATCACTACTTTGGGCATGAGATTGTGAGATGCCCCTGAGTCCATCAAACAATTATGCAACACCTTATCATGTATGTTTAGTGATATATAGAAGGGAGGGGATCAATCATCTCTATATTATGTCAAAGGACCTAAGATGAATGTTGGATTTTCATACTGAAGATTAACTGAGTCATTGTTATTTGAGTACGATTCAGACAACAACATTTTGGAAAGATATTTGTTTAATTCTTCAATTTTTATCAGTTCCGAAAATGGCACAAGGATTTTGATTTTTTGGATCTCATTTTCATAACTAAAGGAAGGTGGAGATTCCATAATCTCCTTGACTTCTGGGATAGGATACTCAACCAAAACTGGGGGTATTTGAGCAAATTTCTCTTTGCTACCAACTGTCACAGCCTTGGTAGATTTTTCTATTTTTGTGGGTTGATTAGAAGCATTAGTCTTTTCCTCTTTCTTTTTAGATCTCAGATCATATCTACTATGATTCTCTTTTTCCTTCTCTCCCTTACTTAATTCAATTATTTGATTATCCATTAAGGACTTCCCATATGTAGATTGGGTTAAGTGAGGGGTTGGAGGGGTGTCACCCAAGAAATGGATCTTAGGATCATCTTCTTCATATTCTCCTTCCTCGTCAACCAAAAGGTTGTTTTGTAAGGGAGTTTGGATCTTTTGGTCATCCCTTTCTCTATTTCTGGGATATCTTGTAAGAGTCTGAGGAGCATTATTAGGTCTCCTAAAACCACCTTTTTTATCAGCGTTTTGTGTATTTCTATAGGTCTGTTTTCCCTCAAAATTTAACTTTTCCATATTAGCAAAAAGAGATTTTACTAATTTGGTAAGTTCATCAACTTGGGAGTGGACAATAGAGGAATCAAAGGTTGAGGCTTCAGTTCTACTCTCTCTCCTTTCCTTATCATATTTCCCTCTAAGTTGATCAGAGGCCACTATGTTAGATTCTACCTCCACGGTTGCATCTTCCATATGAGCTAAGGACGCAGATCTCCTTTCTCTCAGTAAAAGGAAAAAATCAGGTTCAAAAGCACTGGCATAGATGATTTTGGTAGAGGTATCTATAGGATTTATCTCAGGAGGGGTCTTATTGTACATTTTCTTGTATCTTTGAGAGAAATCAGAGACAGACTCTCATTCTTTCCTCTTTAGGGATCCAAATTATCTGATATAATACAAAAAGTCATTTTTGTCCCCCCATTGCCTTAGAAAAGCATCATTTAAAGCCTCAATCCCAGCGATAGATCCAGGTGGCAAAGTCCTAAACCACTTCCTAGCCTCACCATCAAGGCTATGAAAAAAAATCCTCATCCATACATCTTCATTCTCAATGGCATGGTTGTCTGTATAACTATAAAAGGCTTCATGATTTTCTTTTGTAGTTATGTCTCCCTCACCTGTCAACTTGGGAAACTACTTAAGGTAGCCATCTATTGGCAGAGAATTCAGAGGCTGAGGCAGGACAAGAGGGGCATACCTAGCAGCTACTATAACTTCCATTCTAGTTCTGGAGGGATTATCTCCTACCATTTGTATGTGACTTGGAGGAGAACCTAGAGGGGATGGAGTTGGGCTATGTGAAACTAGGACAGTGTTCCTGGGAGGTGAAGACAAGGAGCTTGAGGGAACATAAGTCTTCCCTTCTGCAACTGCAACAACTCTAATATGAGGATGCATAGGAAAGTCTTATAAGGTCAAATTTCTCTCCTTCCACTTCACAACTTCGAGGGAGAAAGGGGTATCAAATATCTCTCCTTCCAAACCAAGAATAGGAGGGGAGAAATCGGCAGGAAAGCTCCCAAAATTTAAATTTCTTGAAACTCCTGCAGTTTGTATAATAAGAGAATCAGAAATAGCTACTGGAGTTTGTAAAGAGGGATTATGAAAATTATCAGAAAAACTTGGTACAACAATGGAGGTACCTTTTTAGCGGTCTTTCCATTTCTGACAATTTCCTCCAGGTCATCTTCAGACATTGCTAGAGGCAGTAGTAAAGTGGACCTCATGTGTCTGCTTTTAGGAGCCAGAACTGAAACATTAGAGTCGCCAGGTGCAAGTTGCAATATTCAATGGTACTGATATATGATGCACCTTCATAATCAGAGGTTCTTTGTCCTTCTATACCAGGGGAAAGTCTTCAATTCATTCCCCAGCAATGACGCCAAAAATTTTAGCACTAGAAGTCACCTTTAGATTGCATTGAAGTTAAGCAAAATACCCATCAATTTATATGTCACAGGTAATTGAGTTTTGAGTGGTCAAATGGAGAAAAATCAATAATAATAGTGTTCTAACTTAGAAATATGGACTAGCATGCACCATCCATTGAGATCCTGAATCAAATTCAGTCAGTAAGTTGGAGTAAGGGTGAATAGGAGGAAGATTTAGTGAGAAAGGTGTAGTGGTCCACTATGAACATCATATTTTCCAACAACCTAAGGAGGAAAAACTTAAACACAAGGTCCTCTTGGATTCAAATTTCAAGGAAGCTGAAAGAAATCATAACAGTACTATAATCAAACATTTATCATAATACACTTACAACAATCCATGTGAATCAATCAAACATGAACTCTCTAAGTATCAGAGGAAAATAATATGGAGTAAGAAAGATGACTTAGATTAACCAAGATGTCTCAAAAACAAATACATAACCAGAGAACCGGTTGTTCTCAATCAAAATATTACAATAGCAAGGAGCCTAGCTCAACCATTCGACCTTAAAAAAATATCAAAACCGCCTATATATACTAAAATTTTTCAACCACCAGGAATGTGATCAGATCATTTCCTTCAAATCCTTCAGTCGGTGCCCACTCTGTCAGGTTGTGAAGACCCCATTATGTTAGATGCGAGACAAGCATAGTTATGTGATTTACAGGAAAAATTGTCCATAAGGAAGCTTCAGATCGTAAGTGTGCCTTCATGGTTGATCTCTACAACATTTTCCATTTATGGGATGAGGCGAGGTATCAACTATTACCCAAAATATTCAATAACTATCTTCATTGGGATTAGGACTGGGCCTGACACCCATAAATGTTCTCAGACGGTGCCAATGACTTATGTGAGTCCATCATGACGCCTAGAGGCCATGAATGGTCTTTTTCTGTGACCAATGCGAGCTTTGTAGGTGGCAGTCTGATAGCGTATGTGTAGGGGTGATGTGGAGCAAGGTGCTTGGTGAAAACTCGCATGGCCCAAGGAGTGAGCGACGACCATGTGGAAGGAAGTGATTGGGGGAGCGGAGGTTGGGACAAGGTTATGGTGGCAAGGGAAAGTGGAATGTCAGTGGCACATGTGTCAGGAGGTGAGAGGAGGTATTGAGAAGGGAGACATGATAGGTGGAGAGCGGGTGCTTGAGCTGCTTAGGCCTCCAATCTTTTCACTTTCCCTATGGAAATCATGGGCATAATGCGACATGATTTACACCATAATGCTCTTGAGGGTAAACCTCAAATTTTGTCTGATTCTTAAGAAACAGTATGTATATCCTTGTGTTAACACAGTGAATGAAATTAGAGGATTAGGAGAAGAATTTTATGAATCTATGATTTTTCAAAAAGTACTAATATCTCTTCCAATGAGATTTGATCTAAAGATCTCAGAACTAGAAGGAAGAATAGATCTAGATTCAATAATCATGGATGAGCTACATGGAATATTCACAACATACGAAATGAGAATTGAACAGGAGAATCCAGTTACAAAACAAGAAGCATTCAGATAATCCAATAAGTCAAAGAAAAAGAGAAAGACATGGGCAAAGTTAGACAACAACAGCAGTGACATCTCAAAAGATGATGAAGAAGTATCCAACTTTGCCAGAAGAATGAAAAAGGGAACCGATGGAAAATATAGAGGAAAGCTTTCATTGATTTGTTTTAATTGTGATGGTATTGGTCATTTTACTAACAAATGTCCCCATAAGAAAAATAAAATAAATGAAGAAGATGATTCAAATAACAAATAAATGTACAAAGGAAAGAAAACCAAAAAGAAATTCTTAAAGAAAGGGTTTTTCACAAAAGAAGATATCACCTCATCAGAAAAAGATGAAGACAGTGGAAGTGAGATATAAATGGTTATATTCATGGAAGTAGAAGACTCTGATGAAGAAGGCACCAAAGAAGAATATGAAGAGGAGGAATTTGATTACATAGAATAATTGATGAGTGCCATAGAAGTTATAAAAAGGGAAAAGAAGAAAAGCAAGGCACTATAGTAAGAACTGAAAAGAAAAGAGGAATCTCAAAGTTCCAACTCTGAAGAACTAGAACATGTGATCACTAAGTTAAAAATTCAAATTGAAGAAGAACTCAAGGAACGATTAGAAGAAAGAGACATGATCATTGGAAATTTGGAAGCAAAGATTGTCACATTGAGAAAATATCTTCAAAAGAAAAACATGCAGAATAGATATAAACTTTTGGACAACATTATTAATAGTCAGAGACCAAATCATGACACGTACGGACTTGAATAAAATCAGACAGAAAAGGGATCAAGATAAAAAACAAAAGATCAAGAAACACATCCAAGAATATATGCAAAGATAGTCAGAGGAGACAATAAGTTTTACAAGGAATATCACAGGGACACTCCTCCACCCTGAAGATTCAGATTTCAGAATCATTGATAGTCAGAAATAAGAATGCCTCAAGAAGAATAAGGATTTAGAAGAGTAACTCCTTTTAGAATATCTTCAACTCCCAGGTATCAAACTATCTTCTTTGGTTTATGTTATGCATGTAATAATTTTGTACATAAAGTTGTAAATTGTAGAGAAAATAGCAGAAATAGAAAAAACTATGAAAGTCATGAACAAAATGGTTAGCCAAGAAGGCCTAGTGAAACACAGAGAAGAATCTACAACATATTTGAGTCCTTTAGAAGTAAAGTGGAATGCTACAAGTGCAACAACTTTGGACACATAGCCAAATGTTGTATAATGGTAGTCCCTCCTAGAGAATCACAACAAAATAAAAATAGTTATAGACTGGAACCTCAATAGAGAATATGGATAAAAAAGAAGAATCAATACAACAATGAAGAATCCACACTCTCTCTATAATATAAACATAAGAAACGTGGTTGGTATGTTGACAGTGGCTGCTCAAAGCACATGATAGGTGATGAGGACATGTTTCTAACCTTGAGAAAGGAAAAATATGGATCAGTCTCCTTTGGGAACAATGACTCGATTAGAATCATTGGAAGAGGCACAGTCAGAATTGGAAACAAGGATACCAAGGAAGAAAATTTTCAACTAGTGGAAGATATGAAACATAATATTATAAGTATAATACAAATGTGTTGGATAACTAAGAGGGGGGAGTGAATCAGTTGTTACTATACTTAAACAATTGTGCTTATTTTAAACTCTTTACAGCATTTAATGGCAGTCACAATAATGTAGGGAAGTAAGCAATAGAACATTCAGCATCAGTCACACATATGAGACACACAGAGACAGATATTTCCTGAGGAAACCCATACAAGGTAAAAACCTCTTCTTCTTTATATGATAAGTAATCTTTACATTCTTTACATTATCATACATATGAGCACCAACTCAGAATGAGGCTACAACCTTTGTTTTGCAAGCAGCGACTTGCTGAGAGCACCAACTCTCTGTTTTCTCTAGCACCTACTAGAAGGAAGAAGCAACTCCCTAGTTTCTCTAGCACCCACTAGAAGGAAGCACCAACTCCCTGAGTGTTCTAGCACCAACTTCCTAAGTGTTCCAGCACCAACTGGATGGAAGCACCAACTTCCAGTCACACAAGCACCAACCTGTATAACCGAGAACAACAGTTCTCCCTTGCACCATCCTGCCACCCTAGTTTCTCTGGATGCAACCAGATGGAAGCTACAACTCCTTGTGTTCAAGTACCCACTTGAACCTCTGAGGACAACAGTCCTCCCTAGCGCCTCCCAACCACCCTGAAATATAAATTTTTCTATATATATAAGTTTATCACAGTGATACCATATTTATCATTAGCTTACCAGGCTTATCACTGTTCTACTATGTTGATATGTTCTCCTGTATCAGTTTCTCTCTGTCTGCATCTTCTTGCAATTTCTAATATTTTGTTTTTCTTTACAAGAGCACCTCAGCCTTCCTTTAGTGTCTCACTGTCTTGTTTCACACCTCCTTGCACATTCTGTGCTACTGCCTTTTATGCTCTATGTGCCCTTTGAATTCAATGCACCATTCCTCTTCTTTGTATTCTAGCTACTGCACACTCCTCCTTCTACACTCTTGAATCCCTCCTGAAAACAGTAGCCCCCATCTCTTCTTTGTTCAACATACTTATAGTCTATGTGCACCTTGTGCATGCTATCTTTCCATGCTTCTGCATGCTCTCCCCAAGTCGAGTGCTCTGCCTGATCATCATTGCAACTATTCAGCTTCTCTGGTGGTTCAACCCACGCATCCATCATCGATGGGTGTTATACTGAGATTCCTTGGCCTGTCTGGTAGTTGAGACTCTTTGTCTTCTTCATCATAGTCGAGCTCATCCCCTCTGTTGTTGTTACAGGATTCAACGTTCTTCCATCTGTCAATCGCCTCTATGAACAGTCTTCATTCCACTAGCAGATGCCTTGAGACTCTTCAGTTCCTCTGGCAATCACACTGAAGTCTCTTCAAGTCCTCTGGCAGAAACCATCAGTGATTTCTAGCAGTTACAGAGCGAACCTTGAAATGGAGCCTAGCTATGCTAGCTCCTTCCACTTACGCGACCACCGGTGGTGACCACCGGCTACATCGATATTTCGGCATTTCGGCATTCAACATTTTGGTATTCCTATGGTGAAGAGTTATCTTGACACTCATTGTCACGATCCCTGAAACTCTGAAAAACAAGGAGCTTAGCTGGAATAGCTTCGATCATTTTGGAATTTCTCTTTTCGCCACTTCACGATTTCGCATGTCGCGAGTTCCGAGTGCGAGCATCTCGATTTTCCAAGTTGCGATCCCCGAAACTCCAAAAAAGGAGCTTAAATATTTGATCTCTTCTCTACATCTCTTCGACGATGTGACCACCAGCTATGACCACGGCCTTATTCAAAAACTGCATTTCACAATTTCTTGTTTCGACACTTCGGGACTCCTATGATGAAGAGTCTCGGGTCTTGATCCCTCCATCTCCTGGTATCCGAAACTATCCTCCTGCTTTTGGGATATTGGCATTTCGCATTTTGCAATTCTTGGACTCCTAATGATGAAGAGTCTTGACTCTTCCAACTCCCGGTATCCGAAAATGTCCTCCTCCTTCCAAGATTTCGACGTTTCACATTTCGCGATTCCAAGACTCCTGATGATGAAGAGTCTTGACTCTTCCAACTCCCAGTATTCGAAACTATGAAATGGATTTATTTCCCAGTCTGCGAAACTCTTTGTTTATGTGACTATTTTAGGATTTCGACATTTCACATTTCACCGTTTCGGCATTTCAACACTCCTATGGTGAAGTGTTTTGACACTTCAACTCCCAGTATCCGGGACTTTGAAATGGAGTTATTTCTCGGTCTGCAAAACTCTTGTTGATGTGCCTCTTTCGATATTTTGAGATTTAGGATTTTGCAACTCTGGGATTCCTTTGATGAAGAGTCTCGACTCTTGACGCTTCCAACTCTCGGTATCCGGAACTCCGAAATGGATTCTTTGACATGCTCTGATATTTTTCCTTTCTGGATTTTGGGGTTCACTACTTCAAAGGTTAATGTTCCTTCGATATTTGATTTCCCGATCTGCGAAACTCCAAAATGGAGTCTTTGTGGTGCTCGGATCTTTTTCCATGGGTCCATCCCTGATCAAATCTTGATCCAATAGCTCAGATCATTTCGCCATTTCGCATTTCTCAATTTCGAAGGATAGAGCACTTCCTTCCTTTGACTTCTTGTTCAGTGAAATGTTGATCTGTGACCACGTGTCCTGCCCAAAGATAGACGGTCCTCCTTCTTTCAAGATTTTGTAAGCCCGCTTCAACTTGCACTTTAAAGAATGTGTAGGTTCTCTTGGATCCAATGATGGTCAGACCCCTCGCTCGGATCAAATACCCAAGATCTGTCCTCCATATGCACGCTCATCCTATCTGAGTTCAGATCTAACAGTCATCGGGAATTCTGAATGGGATCCAACAATCACCGTCGCTTCTCCTCCCGAGATTATGCATCCTCCTAACTTGGAATAATTTCTAAGTGTCAAAGACCTCGACCTTTGATCCGCCTGAGATCCTGAGTACGCTATCTCTCGTGAGCTTTGGAAATGAGTTAACCTCATCCTTGGTGGACACCTACACACTGTGTGCGACTCTGCGCTAATCCTCCTAAGCTTATGTTGTTCATGTTTTTTCATCGATGCACAATCTAATCTTGCCATCAATGACAAGCACACTATGCACTCTGTGTGCACCTCTGCACTATCTCTTCTAGTCTTCATGATCTTTCTCTGTTGCGTCTCCTCAAAATACTTCTGGTGCCCGCCTGGCACATTGTACCTATACTCAAGACATCATCACTGCTATACTTTCCATCAATGACAAGCATACGCTGCCTGTAAAACATGCCAACAATCCCCCCCTTTGGCATTGATGGAAACAAAGGCACCCAGACCTATTCTTTTCTCCCCCTTTGACATCAATGTCAAAGAAAACATGCTCCCCCAGAGCTGTTGCAATATTTTTCGGAGGTATCAGATATTCAATCAATACAAACTCCCCCTAACAGGATGGACTCTCTTAGGTGTGAGATGGGATGACACCCAACTTTTGATTCTTGGACCTTGTAACACCCTGTTACCCCCAGTTTGTAAAAATAACTGGACTGGCCAAGAACTATGGCAAACTCATAAATGTGGATATATGATGTAATTGGACCTTGAGGAAAAGGTCAATGAATGTGAATAACATTATGAATTTTATTGCAGGACTGCTGAGAGGGGATGTGTAGAAAAAGAGACCATGATGGCAGTGGAAGGCACCTGGAAATGTGGCGTTAACTTCCACCGAGAATTAATACCATATTTGGACTCCACTGGCCTGGAGAACCAAAAGAGGCTCGCTGGCCTCGAATTAAATGTCTCGCAGGCTGGTAGGTAGATGGATTAATGAGGAATGGGAGGTGAACCGCCCATCCGTAGAGCCATCGGTCCTGACTAGCATGAGGGTAATCGCGCCACACGCAACCTCACAAGAGGATAAGGCATAGGGTAGAATCGATTGGGGGGTAGATGCGAGGGGAGAACTCTGGCATTACTAAAAGTGAGTGATAGCAGAGAGGAAGGATTGCAACCTTTGCTCCTGGTCACTGGAAAACGGAGACGCAGTCTCATAGCATCGTGGTCTCAACTCGGGGGTGGCTGGTGGTAAATCCACTGGGAGTCACTAAGCCTATGGTTGGGTGGAAACGAGCACCCCTCTCAGCAG
Organism: Picea engelmannii; assembly: GCA_009831015.1. Taxonomy (NCBI): domain Eukaryota; kingdom Viridiplantae; phylum Streptophyta; class Pinopsida; order Pinales; family Pinaceae; genus Picea; species Picea engelmannii. Next base: position 677,130 of record ML781019.1, on the reverse strand, counting down.
TTGCTTGACCCGTGGTGTTATTTCTGATAAGTGTTTTGCCTCTGGCATCTTGAAATATATATATATATTTATTCTGATAATTATGCTCATAAGCTGTGAAACTGTGAATGATTTCATTATAAGAATGATTGTATGGTGTTTTGATCAGTTCTAGTAGTGGTATAATTATATGGAAGGACTACGTATGGTTTATGTCCTCATGAATTCGTTATCTGTGTGTGTACTGACCTAATTCAGACTTCACATCTGGTTTTCGGGACGACGACATCCTTATATACCTCAGGTAGTACCCTGAGTAAATCTCCCCATAGAAATACCTTCCTTGAAAAGCCCATCAAGAACCGGGAAGGCGGTTGTGAAGGCGTAAGGCCTTAGTAATCCTGCATGAGGAGGAACGATCCTCTTGAAAACCGAGATGACGGCATAAGGATGAAGTAACGAATAGACGAATGAGATCCCGTCGGGAGATCTGTGGTCACTCATGACCGTCAGATCAGAGAAAGAAGATGGAGTGTTAAGTACTTTAACCCTGCTAGGTATTAATCAATGGACGAGATTTCGTCGGGGAATCTGCGGTCACCCACGACCGTTAGATTACTAGGAGAAAGTAGGGTATTAAATGCCTTACCCCTTTGTTTTCCTGTGTCTTCGTGGGTAGCGAAGAGTTTAGGACCGTAGATCCCCAAGGTTCATCAGAGTATCTGGACCGTGGATCTTTTCCATGCCCAGGGAGTCCTGTTGACAAGAGATCGGGGCTTTCCATTGTGAAAATCTCGGGATGGATCTGGACCGTCCATCTAACGGAGGCCATGTGTCAAGAGATCACCCACTTCGGGAAACCAGGAGTCGGGAAATCGGGAGTCCTGTTGAAAAGAGATCGGGGCTTTCCATTGTGGAAATCCCAGGATGGATCTGAATCATCCGTCTAACGGAGGCCACGTGTCAAGAGATCACCCATTTCGGGAAACCGAGAGTCAGGAAATCGGGAGTCCTGTTGACAAGAGATCGGGGCTTTACATTGTGGAAATCCTGGGATGGATCTGGACCATCCGTCTAACGGAGGCCACGTGTTAAGAGATCACCCACTTCGGGAAACCGGGAGTTGGGAAATCGGGAGTCCTGTTAATGAGAGATCGGGGCTTTCCATTGTGGAAATCTCGAGATGGATCTGGACCGTCCGTCTAGCGGAGGCCACGTGTCAAGAGATCACCCACTTCAGGAAACTGGGAGTCAGGAAATCAGGAGTCCTATTGACAAGAAATCGGGACTTTCCATTGAGGAAATCCTGGGATGGATCTGGGTCGTTCGATGGATGGAGGCCACGTGTCGTAAGAGTTCCCATTTCAGGAAATCGGGAATCGTGGAATCGGGATTCCTGTTGACAAGAGTTCAGGATTTATCCATGGTGAAAACCTCGAGATAGATCTGAGCTGTCAGATTGATGGAGGCCATGCATCATGAGATCTCCCCATTTCAGGAAATCAGGAATCGTGAGATCGGGAGTCCTGGCGACAAGGGATCGGGGATTTCCTGGGTGGAAACCCCAGAGCAATTGTGGACCGTCCGATTTAAGGAGGTGACATGTTGAGAGATTACCCGTTTCGAGAAATCGAGGATCGAGGATTCAGGAGTTCCGTTGACAAGAACTTGGGCCTTCACTTTGATAAATCTCGACCCATAATGACGAGACGATAGCAGGTGGATGAGTCCCGAGGAACTGACAAGATTCCTTTGGGAAATCTCCGAGTCCATAACGACCGTCCGATGTGAGGAAGAGATGTCAGTTTTATTCTAGGGTGCGAATGCGCATTAGGGTAAGTAGCGAGAATATCTAGATGGCCATCTTCTGCCCGCCCAGATCTACAGCTGAGGATGCATTCTAGAGCCCCATTGGCCGATCGCTAGCTCTGTCGGGGTTCGGCGGTTGCCAAGTCAAATGACTCGACATCACTATAGCGCCGAGGCACGAAATATGAAAGAGGTACTGCGATCATTTGAACTGTGATCGTGACCCACGATCACATGGGAATGGAGAGAGAGAGAGAAAGAGCCAGTTTATGCTGGGCCTCCACCGATATATAGGGGTTCTTATTCGACAGAAGACCAGAAAAATCCGATTTAGGTAGTGGGTATGTGACAAAGTGGTATCAGAGCATGGTTACAACACTTGACCTGATTGGGCTCATGCACGAGTCGTGCATAAGCTCCGTTCAAAGTACTCCTACAAAGAGTAACCCCCTAACGTAACTCTCTTGTCCAAGATTGAAAACTTGGAAACGAGAACCCGACTGTGTATGCATGTGAAAGAGTTATAAATTATGCGCAGATTATAAAAATATATCTAACTCTTGACTAACAATCAGCGTTTGTCTTTTCACCTAAGCGGACGATCAGCCATAGGAATTTACAGATGCAGAGAATGGTGACTCACTAAGAGATGGGAGAAGGCTCCCACAATAGAGATGAAGAGTCTGACGAAAGGAGAGCAATAGGAACCCCTCCAGACCTAGCCGAGACTGTGAGGAGTCTCATGGTTGAGTTGCAAAGCTACAAGGCCGACAATGAAAGGATGGTGAAAGAACAAGAAAAGAAAACTGAAATTAATGCAGTGTTACTGCAGAGCTTATCCGACCTACAACGACAAATGAAGCATGAACCCGAAGTGTAGAAACATGGTCGTATCAGTGACCATACTAAGAGAAGAACCTCAAGAAAGGTCCACCCCAGAGGTAAAGGACCAGTGCCAGATGATTCCACAGAGAAGGAGGCTGGTGATTTAGAAGGCTCTTCTAGCAATAGGACCAGTTCCTATTCTCGAAGAAAACAAAAGAAGCAAAAGACTTCCAAGAGTCATAAATTTGAGGAATTTAGAAAGGCCAAACCTCCCTCCTTCGACAGTGAGATAAAGAAGGGAGAGGAAGCCGAGGCCTGGCTACTTGGACTCAAGAAATATTTCAGAGTCCATGATTTTTTAGAGAATTTGAAGGCCCAAGTGGCCACTTTCAATCTGAATGGAAAATCTTCCATCCGGTGGGAAGATCTTAAGAATATGAAAGGGGTCCGCGAGGAGGACCTGTCTTGGAAATGGTTTGAGAAGTACTTCTAGAAGAAGTATTTGTCGGAAAGATATTTCGACGAGAAGGCTAAAGAGTTTTATGAACTCAAATTGGGACAACTCACTATAGAGGAATATGTCAACAGATTCCTCGACTTATTGAGATATGTACCCTACATCAAAGTAGAGAAGGCGAAGGCGCAACGCTTCATCAGTGGGCTACCCAAGGAATACTGGAACTGAATCGAATTCGATGAGCCAAAGACCTTATAAGACACTATACGAAAGGCAACATATTGTCATGAACAATATGGACATCGGGCAGAGTCTCATGGAGACTAGAGATAAAAGAGTGGTTCGAAATTTCAGAAAAAGGGGATTAAATCCTCAGGATTTAAGAGCTACAAGAAGAACCCCAGAATGAACTTTCCAACCCAGAGTGTGTTACACATAAAAAATACTCACTTTGATAGTTTCGCAAGTGTCGTCATTACAAAGGTCACAAGTGTCGCATTTTTCTCACAAGGTTGCAAGTGTCGCATGTTGCTCACAAGTGTCGCAAGTGTCAAGCAAAGCATACTACCATGATGCCTATGTTGTGCCCATAACGACATGAGAAGGACACTTGAAACACCTCAAACATTTGATTTGGAAGAGGAGAAATGAGTCAGCAGGCTTACAAACCTTTTTCCATCTGAAAGCACCTCAAAAACTGAGCTTTTGAAGGAGAGCACTCCCCTATACCTCTTCTAGGAGCGTCGACGCTCCCCCTTACACTGTCTGGGAGCATTATAAATCTCCCCTAGCCCTTTTGAGGGAGTGCTATGGATTTTGAGAGTGTTGGAACCCCCCTAAAGCCTACTAGGGAGCGCTAAAAGGCTCTGATGGTCCTTTTGAGGGAGCGCTACCTATTATGGGCAGTAGTTAAGTTGTTGAGATGAATGGGGGAAGGATCCTTTCATTCTTGGAAGGCAGTTGGATTCGAATACCTAGTCTAGCCATGATCTTAGGGCAGATCCTCAACTGAAGGAGGCAAATCCTCAACTTCCCCAAGGATATCTCAAGTGGTTAAAGCCTCTCCAAGGCTATATAAGGAAGCTTTCTAATGGTGAAAGGGGACTGGAAAAAGGAGAATCACACCAAACTTATGATCTCATAAGTGGTGTTGGAACAAAGATATTTTGGAAGAAAGAGACCTATGATCTCATAGGGAGAAATCAGTGAAGCTATCATCAATTGGATCATGGATCTTTTGAGCAAGGAGGGAGACAAGGAGGACTTGACGAGACTGTTGCAATCCATCTACGACTGTAAGCAATGTTTTATCCTCATTAATATAATTTGCTTGGCCTGTTTCTTTCTAATTCGTGTTCAATCTCACATGAATTAGTCTCTTTAGTAGATAGACCTATTTTGGAATAATCTTGATAGAGTAGGAAGTAGTCGTACTTTGTTTTTCTACAGGTCTTATCAAAGAGCGAAATATTGGAGCTCAACTCGGAGCGTGCTGGGACAAACGTCGATAAAAAGGTACTTCTGTTCTCCTTCCTCCTCATGCATTAGTTTGTATAGATCTAAAAGGAAGTTAGTGTCCACGTTAAGAACTTTTTGTCTTAGAGTTTAGGGTCTATCTCTTTGAGGCAATCTACTTGTCCGCAGGGATATTTTCCTACAACAGAGTGTACTCCAGCAGAACTTTCCCTCGATGGATGGAAATAAAACTTCTGGACCTATACCAGTGAAGACTAATAACCCAAAGAAAGAACCTCTAAAATGTTGGGGTTGCGGAGAAGAGCATCTCCTGAGAGACTGTCCACACCAACAAAAGAATAGTTGGAAAGTTTATAACATTCAGGAAGCTCCCATAGTCAATGATGTGTCAAGGAGTGTGCCACAGATCTATGCAGCATTTGATAATAACCAAGCTGACCACCAAGCTTCAGTGGTGGAAATAGAAGGTATGATTTTCAACCATATGGTGTCTGTTTTGATTGACCCTGGTTCAAATTTGAGTTATATAGCCCCTAAGACTGTTGATAGGTGTAAACTATAGCCACAGAAGCAAACCAAGCCATGGTTGGTATTGTTAGCCACTGGCACCAAAAGAAAGGTAGTAGAGGTCATACCAGCCTGCCAATTAATGTTGAGTGAATTCCCCACCCAAGCAACCCTTAATGTATTACCCCTGGGATCATACGATCTGTTGATTGGTATGGGCTAGTTGGCCGCCCATAAAGCCAAATTGGATTGTTACCATAAAACCTTAGAATGTGTGAGCAAATAAGGAAAAAGGATAACCCTTCAAGGGATCCAAAAACCGGTCTCGGTGAGGCAAATATCAACCCTGCAAATGAGAAAGTATTGCCGAAAGGGATGTCCCCTATATGCAATACAGGTTTTGAAAACAATCGAAGGTGCTAAACCAAGCCCTGGTGATCACCCTATCCTAAGAGAATACAAAGATGTGTTTTCGGAAGAGGTACCGGGTCTACCTCCGAGAAGAGACATTGACTTCTCGATAGAACTAACACCAAGAGCGGTGCCAGTGTCTAGGACACCCTATCGGATGAGCACACCTGAGTTAGTGGAACTCAAATTACAATTGAAAGAAATGATGGATAAGGGTTATATTTGACCTAGCGTGTCCCCATGGGGAGCACCAATCCTGTTTGTGAAAAAGAAGGATGGCACACTTAGACTGTGTATAGATTATAGATAACTTAATAAAGTAACCATAAAGAACAAGTACCCCTTGCCCAGGATCGATGATCTATTCGATCAGTTGGGAGGAGCATCTATTTTCTCAAAGATTGACTTGAGGTCGGGATACCATCAAGTACGAATCAAGGGAGAAGACATCCATAAAACCGCTTTCCGAACACAGTATGGTCACTATGAATTTTTGGTAGTGCCATTTGGGCTAACCAATGCCCTTTCCACTTTCATGTGCTTAATGAACAATGTACTCAGTAAATTTTTAGATAAATTTGTACTAGTTTTTATTGGTGACATATTAATCTACTCTAAGAATAGAGAAGAACATGAAGAGCACCTTATACTTGTGTTGCAAGTGCTAAGAGAGCATCAACTCTATGCTAAATTCAGCAAATGTGACTTCTTTCAGAAGCAAATACATTACTTGGGACATCTTCTGTCTGAGGAAGGGGTAGTAGTAGATCCTAACAAGATCATGTCTATCACGGAATGGCCTACTTTATGGGATTGGCGAGATACTATAGGAGATTTATAAAAGGATTCTCCAAGATTGGTTGTCCAATCACTGCCCTCCAGAAGAAGGGGACAAAATTCCTGTGGACACAGCAATGTGAAGAAAGATTTCAAACCTTGAAGCATCTACTAACCCATGCACCCATGTTGAAAATCACTGACCCAGAAGTTGACTTCCTTGTGTGCACAGATGCCTGTAAGGAAGGGCTCGGAGGAGTCCTTATGCAGGAAGGAAGTGTGATCTGCTATGAATCCCGAAAGTTGAACGAACATGAGGTCAACTATGTGACTCATGATCTAGAATTGGCTGCCATAGTGCATGCCTTAAAAATGTGGAGGCATTACCTCTTGGGAAGGAAATTTGTACTTATGACAGATCACTGTGGATTACGGTATTTGTTTGACCAACCAAAGCTCAATGCTAGACAAGCTAGATGGATGGCCCTCCTTAGCAAATTTGATTTTGAAATAAAACACATTAAAAGGAAAGAAAATAGGGTGGTCAATGCCCTTAGTAGAAGCATGAAAACAATTCACCTGGAAACGGTGAGTACCTGTGAGACAGATGTCAAGAACAGAGTCAGAAATGCACAAGAAACAGACCCCTTCGTTCAAACTGTGACCTTGTACCTACAGCAAGAACCCCCTGGAGAAAAATATGAAGGCTACCAGATGACCGAAGGAGGTCTGCTCACTTACAGAGATAGACTGTACATTCCAAATCATGGCGACTTGAAGAGGTTCATTATGGATGAACTACATAAAAGACCATACACTGGTCACCCAGGATACCAGAAAATGATCACTGCCACCCGGAAACAATTTTATTGGCCTGGATTGAAGAAAGACATAGCCAAATATTTGGCCCAAT
>ML781019.1:576965-669760 GCA_009831015.1 Picea engelmannii | reverse complement strand
AATATTAGAGGATATGTTAAGGATGCATGTAATGCATCAACCCAGGAAATGGGAAGACTACCTGCCATTGGTAGAATTCGCCTACAACAACGGCTATCAAGCATCCTTAAAGATGAGTCCCTTCAAGGTCCTCTATGGTAGACCGTGTAATACTCCAGTTAGCTGGAGTAATCCTGTAAATAGGATTTCTTTTGGACCCGACATGTTGAAAGAAATGGAACAGCAAGTGACTCAGATAAAACAAAATCTGAAGGTCGCTCAGAACTGACAGAAAAGTTATGTTGATCAAAAGAGAACTCCAAGAGAGTTCAAAATGGGAGACCATGTATATCTCATAATTAAGCCCAGAAGGATTTCCCTGAGAATGGGATCTTGTGCCAAGTTGGCACCCCGGTATTGTGGACCGTTTGAGGTTCTAGATAGAGTGGGACCTGTAGCCTATCGGCTAGCACTTCCTCCCACATTAAAAGCACATAATGTTTTCCATGTTTCATTATTGAATAAATATGTACATGATGCTAATCATATAATTGAATGGTCTGTGATCCAGGTGGAACCAGAGGGAGAATTGCTACCAAAACCCCAATGCATACTGGAAAGAAAGGAAACCCTGCTCCAGAACCGAACTGTTGCACAGGTCAAGGTGCAATGGAAACATTTTGGCCCAGATGAGGCTACATGGGAAATGGAGGATGCCATGAGACAGGCATATCCAATTTTGTTCACTTCTATACATGCAATTCATGTTAATAGATAATAACATCGAGGACAATTTTCCTTTTAAGGGGGAGGGAATTGTAACACCCTATTTCCCCCAGTTTGTAAAAATAATTGGACTGGCCAAGAACTATGACAAACTCATTAATGTGGATATATGATGTAATTGGACCTTGAGGAAAAGGTCAATGAATGTGAATAAAATTATGAATTTTATTGCAGGACTACTGAGAGGGGATGTGTAGAAAAAGAGACCATGATGGTGGTGGAAGGCACCTGGAAAGGTGGCATTAACTTCCACCAAGAATTAATACCGTATTTGGACTCCACTAGCCCGGAGAACCAAAAGCGGCTCGCTGGCCCCGAATTAAATCTCTCATAGGCTGGTAGGTAGATGGCTTAATGAGGAATGGGAGGTGAACTGCCCATCCGTAGAGTCATCGGCCCTGACCAGTGTGAGGGTAATCACGCCACACACAACCTCGCAAGAGGATAAGGTGTAGGGTAGAAGCGATTGGGGGGCAGACGCGAGGGGAGAACTCTGGCATTATGCAGATTGAGTGATAGCAGAGACGAAGGATTTCAACCTTCGCTCCTGGTCACTGGAAAATGGAGACGCAGTCTCACAGCATCGTGGTTTCAGCTCGGAGGTGGCTAGTGGTAAATCCACTGGGAGTCACTAAGCCTATGGTTGGGTGGAAACGAGCACCCCTCTCAGCAGTTGCTTGACCCATGGTTTTATTTCTGATAAGTGTTTTGCCTCTGGCATCTTGAAATATATATATATATGTTTATTCTGATAATTATGCTCATAAGATGTGAAACTGTGAATGATTTCATTATAAGAATGACTGTATGGTGTTTTGATCAGTTCTAGTAGTGGTATAATTATATGGAAGGACTACGTGTGGTTTATGTCCTCATGAATTCATTATTTGTGTGCGTACTGACCTAATTCAGACTTCACATCTGGTTTTCGGGAGGACGACATCCTTATATACCTCAGGTAGTACCCTGAGTAAATCTCCCCATAGAAATACCTTCCTTGAAAATCCCATCAAGAACTAGGAAGGCAGTTGTGAAGGCATAAGGCCTTAGTAATCCTGCATGAGGAGGAACGATCCTCTTGAAAACTGAGATGATAGCATAAGGATGAAGTAATGAATCGATGGATGAGATCCCATCGAGAGATCTTTGGTCACTCACGATCGTTAGATCAGAGGAAGAAGATGGAGTGTTAAGTACTTTAACCCTGATAGGTATTAATCAATGGACAAGATTTCGTCGAGGAATCTGCGGTCACCCACAACCGTTAGATTAGTAGGAGAAAGTAGGGCGTTAAATTCCTTACCCCTTTGTTTTCCTATGTCTTCGTGGGTAGCGAAGAGTTTAGGACCGTAGATCCCCAAGGTTCATGAGAGTCTCTTGACCGTGGATCTTTTCCACGCCCAGGGAGTCCTGTTGACAAGAGATCGGGGCTTTCCATTGTGGAAATCCTGAGATGGACCTGGACCGTCCATCTAACAGAGGCCATGTGTCAAGAGATCACCCACTTTAGGAAATCGGGAGTCGGGAAATCGGGAGTCCTGTTGACAAGAGATCAGGGCTTTCCATTGTGGAAATCCCGGGATGGATCTGAACCGTCTGTCTAACGGAGGCCACGTGTCAAGAGATCACCCATTTTGGGAAATCGAGAGTCGGGAAATCGGGAGTCCTGTTGACAAGAGATCAGATCTTTCCATTGTGGAAATCCCGAGATGGATCTGGACCATCTGTCTAATGGAGGCCACGTGTCAAGAGATCACCCACTTCAAGAAACCAAGAGTCGGGAAATCAGGAGTCCTGCTGACAAGAGATCGGGGCTTTCCATTGTGGAAATCCCGGGATGGATCTGGACCATCCATCTAACAAAGGCCATGTGTCAAGAGATCACCCACTTCAGGAAACTGGGAGTCAGGAAATCGGGAGTCCTGTTGACAAGAGATCGGGACTTTCCATTGAGGAAATCCCGGGATGTATCTGGGTCGTTCGATGGACGGAGGCCACGTGTCATAAGAGTTCCCATTTCAGGAAATCACGGAATCGGGATTCCTGTTGACAAGAGTTCAATATTTCTCCATGGTGAAAACCCAGGGATAGATCTGAGCCATCATATTGATGGAGGCCACACATCGTGAGATCTCCCCATTTCGGGAAATCGGGAATCGCGAGATCGGGAGTCCTGGCGACAAGGGATCGGGGCTTTCCTGGGTGGAAACCCCAGAGCAGTTGTGGACCATCTGATTTAAGGACGTGACGTGTTGAGAGATTACCTGTTTCAGGAAATCTGGGATCAGGGATTCGGGAGTTCCATTGACAAGAACTCAGGCCTTCGCTTTGATAAATCCTGACCCATAATGATGAGATGATAGTAGGTGGCTGAGTTCTGAGGAATGGACAAGATTCCTTTGGGAAATCTCAGGGTCCGTAATGACCGTCCGATGTGAGGAAGAGATTCCAGTTTTACGTTGGGGTGCGAATGTGCATTAGGGTAAGTAGCGAGCAGATCTAGATGGCCAGTGTCCTCCCACCCAAATCTATGGTTGAGGATGCATTCTGGAGCCCCATTGGCCGATTGCTAGCCCTATCGGGGTTCGGTGGTTGCCAAGTCAAATGACTCGACATCACTATAGCGCTGAGGCGTGAAATATGAAAGAGGTGCTGCGATCATTTGAACTGTGATCATGACCCATGATCACATGGGAATGGAGAGAGAGATAAAGAGCCAGTTTACGTTGGGCCTCCACGGATATCTAGGGGTTCTAATTCGGCAGAAGACCAGAAAAATATGATTTAGGTAGTGGGTATGTGACAGACCTGTTCATCTTTAGCTTTCGTTGTATCCTTTGTAGAATACTCAATATTTCTAACCTCTCTTACTAGGACTCCTTCATCAACCTTTTCTTCTCATAACTAGATGACTCCCCCTATCACTGTTCTCTCTCTGCTTCTGACAGTTTTCCTCCTTTGTTTCTAAAAGGTTATCTTTTCCTGACAAGGTCTTTCCTCTTGTTATCTCTATAGAATGTCATGTATATAATTTTGTACAACAGAATGTTGTTGTCCTACTGAACCACTGCATAATTGTAGCTCGTACTTTTCAAACAGCCCTCGGATCTCCCCATTGATTCTCATCAATCTCTATTACTGCAATTTCATTTTTCTTCCATGATGCATACAATCTAAGGATTTTATGACCATATTCAATCACAAGAAAAAACCGCTACAACCACTCTCATACCTGCTTTTCTTTTTCACAGATGAAGGACTTGTATCATGTTTCTTAGGAGTATTGATTTCTTCCTTGTTGTATCCAATACCAGATTTTTCATTTGGTGATCTCTGACTATCCAAGAGCTTATCCAGGGACATGGAGTTGTTTAGGAACTTTCTTTGGGTGTTTGACTTCTCAACCTTCAAAACTTCTGCTTTTGGCTTATGACATGATTCTTCGCCTACTTCTTCCATGGGATAAATGTGAACTAGACATTCTTTTATTGTATCTAAATCTTCTTCTTTACTTGCAGGGGAGGATTCAATGTCAAAATTATTGTTTGTCATTATGATTTTACCCACCACTTGTCCTAAGTTTACATACTTTATCTTACAGTCTTTGGAATTGACCACTGCTTTACATCCTCTATCACATATTTGATTTACATTGAGAAAATTATGTTTCATCCCATCTATAGGAAGATCATCCTGAGAATCTCCTTTTTCATTACTTAAACTCACCATCCCTTTATCCTTGTTTTTACCTGGTTCATCATTTTCAAGGATCACATTTCCTATTTTGATTTTTCTTATAAGAAAAAGCTTAACCTTGTCTCCAGTCATGTGCTTGGAACATCCACTATCTATATTCCCGGAGGCCTTTTGTTTTTGAGTTGAAAGTGCTAGACCATATTTTTCACTATCTTTCCTTTTCCATGTGTTGGCCTTTCTATCTAAGAACTTTATCCTTGGATCTGCTCTGTAATTCTTCAGATGGCAGTTTGCAGCTTTGTGGCCAAAGTTTTGACAGTTATAACATTCAATCTCATTGTTCAATAGGTCAAAGTTATTGTTGCAGTGTTGTCTACTCATTGACTGTTTATTATTTCTTGACCTCGCAGTTGCAAGTCTCTAGACTTAATTTGGCAATTTGCAATCTGTGATGGTTTGTTACTTGTCTGTATCATTCTTTGTTGTGACAGATATTTATTCCTTGGAAATATTAATAGATCATGTCTAAGTCTTAAGAAACAATTTACATTTTTGTGACCAAAGTTAGAGCAGTAGAAACAATATCCATAGAAAAATTCTTTGTACCTGGAAAATGGTTGTCTTCTTTGAGAAAATCGATTTCTTCCATGCTGATGATTTCCTTGAGCAGGGAATGTACTATTTCCTTGTTCTATAGATTCAGTTCTGGCCCCTTTTTCTTTACCCCTCCTGGGTGGTTGATTATCTTCCTTTGTTTCTACAGGTTTGTTGTCGTCATTGGTTGTAGATTTGACAAACTTGATGAAGTATCTATTGCTTGGATGACCACTACTTGATCCCTCTTCATAACCCAAACCTGTTTTCAACTTTGGATTCCTTTTCTTATTCAGAATGGTGGCTAATACTTTTAAGGCTTTGATACTCGACAGATTCTGATGATATAAGGCTTGAAACTTCTCCAACTCTTTCCTAGTTTTCACTACTTCTTCTTCCAAAGATTTACATCTTGCCTTATTTTCTGATAACTATTGTTTCAGAATGTCCTCGATTTTCTTTGCCTCTTCTAATTCCACTTTTAGCAGGACAAAGTCTTCATTAGGTTGTTTATTGTCTTTCTCGAACTGTATCAGCAATTGTTTTTGCTTTCTGTTCTTAATTCTGAGTCTGTCAATCTCTTCCAGTTCACTTATCAGTTCTCCTTCTAAATCAACCACAACTTCTTATTCATTAGCCTCACTGCCTGTGATTTTATTATCATAATCCTCTTTGGCCATAAGCATGAATTCATTTACCTTATCTTCATAGGAAGAGACACTATCAATGTCTTTTGAGGAGTCATCATTGTTTACACATAAACTTTTCTTTTTGTCAAATCTTTTGGATTCAAACTTCTTTTCACCTTCAGAGTTCTGATCATGTTTCTTGTGTGGACATTTATTTGTGAAATGAACTATTTTACCACAGTTGAAACATTTGAAGGGAAGCTTACCTTGGTATTTTCCTAATCCTTTCTTTAGTCTTCTCACAAATTTTGCTTCAATTTCATCAGGCTCAGAATCTTCATTCTTATCTGCTTTAAATGATGCTTCTCTAAAGGTGGTTTTATCTGTAACTATCCTCATTTCATATGCAGTCAAAATTCCTAGAAGTTGATCAAAAGCCAAAGTCTTTATATCATTTAGTTCTTCTATAGCTGAGACCTTTGGGTTGAACCTATCTGGCAAAGATCTCAAAACTTTTTGAACTAAGGAGGGTTCCTCAATTTTTTCACCAAGTGCTTTCATTGCATTTACTAGTTCTCCAACTCTCCGAAAATACTTCCCAATGGTCTCATCTTCTTTCATCTGTATCTTTTCAAACTGTACTCTGTAGGTTTGAAGCTTGGCATATTTTACCTTCTCATTACCTTCATAATTGCTAATGAGTTTGTCCCACATTTCTTTGGCAGTTTGAATATGCATCACCTTTACAAACTCGACTTCTGTAAGTCCATTCAAGATAGCATTCATTCCCTTAGCATTAAAGCTAAATTCTAACTTATCATCCTTGGAAGCTAGCACAACAGGATTTATGTATCCAGTCTCTACTACATCCCAAACATTAGCACCTAAGGCGATTAGGTATGTTCTTATTCTAACCTTCCAGAAGGTGAAGTTTGTTCCATTAAACAAAGGAGGCTTAGTGACTGAATTTCCTTCATGACTTGACATGTTTAAGCTCTAGGATCTACCCTTAGATCAAAGGGGATAGATCTGATATCAATTGTTGGACAACTAAGAGGGGGGTGTGAATCAGTTGTCACTGTGCTTATTTGAAACTCTTTACACAACATTTAATGAAAGTCATGATAATGCAGGGAAGTAAGCAATAGAACATTTAGCATCAGTCACACATATGAGATACACAGAGACAGATATTTCCTGTGGAAACCCATACAAGGTAAAAACCTCTTCTTCTTTATATGATAAGTAATCTTTACATTCTTTACATTATCATACATATGAGAACCAACTCATAATGAGGCTACAACCTCTGTTTTGCAAGCAGCAACTTGTTGAGAGCACCAACTCTCTATTTTCTCTAGCACCTACTAGAAGGAAGCACTAACTCCCTCATTTCTCTATCACCCACTAGAAGGAAGCACCAACTCCCTGAGTGTTCCAGCACCAACTGGATGGAAGCACCAACTTCCTAACTATTCCAGCGCCAACTTCAAGTCACACAGGCACCAACCTGTATAACCGAGAACAACAGTTCTCCCTTGCACCACCCTGCCACCCTAGTTTCTTTGGCTGCAACTAGATGGAAGCTACAACTCCCTGTGTTCAAGCACCAACTTGAACCTTTGAGGAAAACAGTACTTCCTAGCGCCTCCCAACCACCCTGAAATATAAAGTTTGCTATATATATAAGTTTATCATAGTGATACCATATTTATCATTGGCTTACCAGGCTTATCACTATTCTGCTATGCTGATTTGTTCTCCTGTATCAGTGTATCTCTGTCTGCATCTTCTTGTGATTTCTGATCTTCTTTTTTTCTCTACAAGAGAACCTCAACCTTCCTTTAGTGTCTCATTGTCTTTTTGCACACCTTCTTGTGCTTTCTGTGCTACTTCCTTTTATTCTCTGTGCACCCTTTGCATTCAATACACCATTCCTCTTCTCTGTATTCCAGCTACTGCACACTCCTCCTTCTATACTCCTGAATCCCTCCTGACAACAGTAGCCCCTATCTCTTATTTGTTCAACATACTTATAGTCTCTATGCACCTTGTGCATGCTATCTTGCCATGCTTCTGCATGCTCTCCCCATGTCGAGTGCTCTGCCTGATCATCATTGCAACTCTTCAGCTTCTCTTGCGGTTCAAGATTCCTTGGCCTGTCTGACAGTTGAGACTCTTCGTCTTCTTCATCATAGTCAAGCTCATCCCCTCTGTTGTAGTTACAGGCTTCAACGCTCTTCCATCTGTCAATCGACTCTATGAACAGTCTTCATTCCATTGGCAGATGCCTTGAGACTCTTCAATTCCTCTGGCAATCACACTGAAGTCTCTTCAAGTCCTCTGGCAAAAACCATAAGTGATTTCTAGTAGTTACATAGGGAACCTTGAAATGGAGCCTAGCTTTGCTAGATCCTTCCACTTACGCGACCACTGACAGTGACCACTGGCTACATCGATATTTCGGCACTTCGGCATTCCACCTTTTGGTATTCCTATGTTGAAGAGTTATCTTGAAACTCATTGTCACGATCCTCAAAACTCTGAAAAAAAAGGAGCATAGATGGACTAGCTTCGATCATTTCATCATTTCTCTTTTCGCCACTTCACGATTTCACATGTCGCGAGTTCCTGTTGTGAGGCATCTCGACTCTCCAACTCACGATCCCTGAAACTCCAAAAAAGGAGCTTAACTCTTCGAGCTCTTCTCGAAAACTCTTCGATGATGTGACCACCATCTATGACCATAGCCTTATTCAAAAACTTCATTTCGCAATTTTGCGTTTCGGAACTTCGGGACTCCTATGTAAGAGTCTCAGGGTCTTGATCCTTCCATCTCCTAGTATCCAAAACTGTCCTCCTACTTTCAAGATTTCGACGTTTCGCATTTCACCATTCTGGGACTCCTGATGATGAAGAGTCTTGACTCTTCCAACTCTCGGTATCTGAAACTATCCTCCTCCTTCTCGGATTTTGATGTTTCTCATTTCGCGATTCCGGGACTCCTGATGATGAAGAGTCTTGACTCTTCCAACTCCCGATATCCGAAACTCCAAAATGGAGTTATTTCCCGGTCTGTGAAACTCTTTGTTTATGTGCCTATTTCGGGATTTCATCGTTTCGCATTTTTCCGTTTCGGCATTTCGGCACTCCTGTGGTGAAGTGTTTTGACACTTCAACTCTTAGTATCCGAGACTCTGAAATGGAGTTATTTCTCGGTCTACAAAACTCTTGTTGATGTGCCTCTTTCGAGATTTTGGGATTCCAGATTTCGCAACTCCAGGATTCCTTTGATGAAGAGTCTCGACTCTTGACTCTTCCAACTCCCGGTATCTGGAACTCCGAAATGGAGTCTTTGACATGCTCTGATATTTCACCTTTCAGGATTTCAGGGTTCTCTACTTCAAAGGTTAATGTTCCTTTGATCTTTGATTTCCCGGTCTGCGAAACTCCAAAATGGAGTCTTTGTGGTGCTCTGATCTTTCGCCACACGTCTGTCCCTGTTCAATTCTTGATCCAATGGCTCAGATCATTTTTCGATTTTGCATTTCGCAATTTGGAAGGATAGAGCACTTCCTTCCTTTGAATTCTTGGTTAACGAAATGTTGATCTGTGACCACGTGTCCTACCCAAAGATGGATGGTCCTCCTTCTTTCAAGATTTTGTAAGCCTGCTTCACCTTGCACTTTAAAGAACATGCAGGTTCTCCTAGATCCAACGACGGTCAGACCCCACACTTGGATATAACGCCCAAGATCTATCCTCCATCTGCACGCTCATCCTATCTGAGTTCAGATCTGACGGTCATCAGGAATTCTGAACGGGATCCAATGATCACTGTGACTTCTCTTCCCGAGCTTATGCATCCTCCTAACTTGGAAGAATTTCTAAGTGTCAAAGGCCTCAACCTTTGATCCACCTGAGATCCTAAGTACGCTATCTCTCTTGATATTTGGCAATGAGTTAACCTCGTCCCTGGTGGACAACTACGCACTACATGCGACTCTGCACTAATCCTCCTGTGCTTTCATTGTTCATGTTTTGTCATCAATTCACACTCTGATCTTGCCATCAATGACAAGCACACTCTGCACTCTGCATAAACCTCTGCACTATCTCTTCTGGTCTTCACAAGCTTTCTCTGCTGCGTCTCGCCAAAATACTTCTAGTGCCCGCTTGGCACATTGTACTTGTACTCAATCCATCATCATTGTTGTACTTGCCATCAATGACAAGTATACACTGCCTGTAAAACATGCTGACAATCTCCCCGTTTGGCATTGATGGCAACAAAGGCACCCATACCTATTCTTTTCTCCCCCTTTGACATCAATGTCAAAGAAAACACGCTCCCCCTGAGCTGTTGTAGTATTTTTCGGAGGTATCATATATTCAATCAATACAAACTCCCCCTAACAGGATGGACTCTCTTAGGTGTGAGACGGGATGACACCCAACATCTGATTCTTGTGCATGTTCATCTTCAGCTTCCGTTGTATCCTCTGTAGAATACTCAATATTTCTCACCTCTCTTACTGGGACTTCTTCATCAACCTTTTCTTCTCATAACTGGATGACTCCCCCTATCACTGTTCTCTCTCTGCTTCTGACGGTTTTCCTCCTTTGTTTCTAAAAGGTTAGCTTTTCCTGACAAGGTATTTCCTCTTGTTATCTCTACAGAATTTCATGTACATAATTTTGTACAACATAATGTTGTTGCTGTGAATGTTGTTGTCCTACTGAACCACTGCATAATTGTAGCTCATACTTTTCAAACAACCCTTGGATCTCCTCATTGATTCTCATCAATCTCTATTACTGCAATTTCATTTTTCTTCCATGATGCATACAATCCAAGGCTTTTATGACCATATTCAATCAAAAGAAAAAACTGCTACAACCACTCTCATACCTGCTTTTCTTTTTCACAGATGAAGGACCTATATAAGGTTTCTTAGGAGTACTAATTTTTTCCTTGTTGTATCCAATACCATATTGGCATTTGGTGATCTCTGACTATCCAAGAGCTTATCCAGGGCCATGGAGCTATTTAGGAACTTGCTTTGGGTGTTTGACTTCTCAACCTTCAAAGCTTCTGCTTTTGGCTTATGACATGATTCTTCTCCTACTTCTTCCATGGGATCAATGTGAACTGAACATTCTTTTATTGTATCTGAATCTTCTTCTTTACTTGCAGGGGAGGATTCAATGTCAAAATTATTGTCTTTCATTATGATTTTATCCACCACTTGTCCTGAGTTTACAGACTTTATCTTACAGTCTTTGGAATTGACCACTGCTTTGTATCCTCTATCACATATTTGATTTACATTGAGAAAATTATGTTTCATCCCATCTTTAGGAAGATCATCCTGAGAATCTCCTTTTTCATTACTTAAACTCACCATCCCTTTATCCTTGTTTTTACCCGGTTCATCATTTTCAAGGACCAGATTTCCTATTTTGATTTTTCTTATAAGTAAAAGCTTATCCTTGTCTCCAATAATGTGCTTGGAACATCCACTGTCTATATTCCCGGAGGCCTTTTGTTTTTGAGTTGAAAGTGCTAGACCATATTTTTCACTATCTTTCCTTTTCCATGTGTTGGCCTTTCTATCTAAGAACTTTATCCTTGGATCTTCTTTGTTATTCTTCAGATGGCAGTTTGCAGATTTATGTCCAAATTTGTGAAAATTATAGCTTTCAATCTCATTGTTCAATAGGTCAAATTTATTATTGCAGCGTTGTCTACTCATTGACTGTTTATTATTTCTTGACCTCCTCAGTTGCAAGTCTCTAGACTTAATTTGGCAATTTGCAATCTGTGATGGTTTATTACTTGTCTGTATCATTATTTGTTGTGGTAGATATTTATTCCTTGAAAATATTAATAGCTCATGTCTAAGTCTTAAGGAACAATTTACAGCTTTGTGACCAAAGTTATAACAATAGAAACAATATCCATAGAAAAATGCTTTGTACCTGGAAAATGGTTGTCTTCTTTGAGCAAATCGATTTCTTCCATGCTGATGATTTCCTTGAGCAGGGAATGTACTATTTCCTTGCTCTACAGATTCAGTTATGGAACCTTTTTCTTTAGTCCTCCTGGGTGGTTGATTATCTTCCTTTGTTTCTGCAGGTTTGTTGTCGTCATTGGTTGTAGATTTGACAAACTTGATGAAGTCTTTGTTGCTTGGATGACCACTACTTGATCCCTCTTCATAACCCAAACTTGTTTTCAACTTTGGATTCCTTTGCTGATTCAGAATGGTGGCTAATCCTTCTAAGGCTTTGATACTCGACAAATTCTGATGATACAAGGCTTGAAACTTCTCCAACACTTTCCTAGTTTTCACTACTTCTTCTTCCAGAGCTTTACATCTTGCCTTCTTTTCTGATAATTGTTGTTTCAGAATGTCCTCAATTTTCTTTGCCTCTTCTAATTCCACTTTTAGCAGGACAAAGTCTTCATCAGGTTGTTTATTGTCTTTCTCAAACTATATCAACAATTGTTTTTTCTTTCTGTTCTTAATTCTGAGTCTGTCAATCTCTTCCAGTGCACTGATCAGTTCTCCTTCCAAATCAACCACATCTTATTCTTCATTAGCCTCACTACCTTTGATTTTATTATCATAATCCTCTTTGGCCATAAGCATGAATTCAATTACCTTATCTTCATAGGAAGAGTCACTATCGGTGTCTTCTGAGGAGTCATCATTGTTTACACATAAAATTTTCTTTTTATCAAATCTTTTGGATTTGAACTTCTTTTCACCTTCAGAGTTCTAATCATGTTTCTTGTGTGGACATTTATTTGCAAAATGACCTATTTTACCAAAGTTGAAACATTTGAAGGGAAACTTACCTTGGTACTTTCCTGATCCTCTCTTTAGTCTTCTCACGAATATTTTCTTCAATTTCATCAGGCTTAGAATCTTCATTCTTATCTGCTTTAAATGATGCTTCTCTAGAGGTGGGTTTATCTGTAACTTTCCTCATTTCATATGCAGTCAACATTCCTAGAAGTTGATCAAAATCCAAACTCTTTAAATCATTTAGTTATTCTATAGCTGAGACCTTTGGGTTGAACCTATCTGGCAAAGATCTCAAAATTTTTTGAACTAAAAAGGGTTCCTCAATTTTTTCACCAAGTGCTTTCATTGCATTTACTAGTTCTTCAACTCTCAGAAAATACTTCCCAATGGTTTCATCTTCTTTCATCTATAGCTTTTCAAATTGTACTCTATAGGTTTGAAGCTTGGCAGCTTTTACCTTCTCATTACCTTCATAACTGCTAATGATTTTGTCCCACATTTCTTTGGTAGTTTGAAGATGCATCACCTTTACAAACTCGGCTTCTGGAAGTCCATTCAAGATAGCATTCATTACCTTAGCATTAAAGATAAATTCTAACTTATCATCCTTGGAAGCTAGCACAACAGGATTTATGTATCCAGTCTCTACTACATCCCAAACATCATCACCTAAGGCCATTAGGTATGTTCTCATTCTAACCTTCCAGAAGGTGAAGTTTGTTCCATTAAATAGAGGAGGCTTCGTGACTGAAGTCCCTTCATGACTTGACATGTGTAAGCTCTAGGATCTATTCTTAGATAAAAGGGGTCGGCTCTGATACCAATTGTTGGACAACTGAGAGGGGGGCGGGTGAATCAATTGTTATTGTGCTTAAACAATTGTGCTTAATTTAAACTCTTTACACAACATTTAATGAGAGTCACAATAATGCAGGGAAGTAAGTAATAGAACATTCAACATCAGTCACACATATGAGATACATAGAGATAGATATTTCCTATGGAAACCCATACAGGGTAAAAACCTCTTCTTCTTTATATGATAAGTAATCTTTAAATTCTTTACATTATCATACATATGAGCACCAACTCATAATGAGGCTACAACCTCTGTTTTGCAAGCAGCAACTTGCTGAGAGCACCAACTCTTTGTTTTCTCTAGCACCTACTAGAAGGAAGCACCAACTCCCTGGTTTGTCTAGCACCCACTAGAAGAAAGCACCAACTCCCTGAGTGTTCTAGAACCAACTAGATGGAAGAACCAACTTCCTAAGTGTTCCAGCACCAACTGGATGGAAGCACCAACTTCCAGTCACACAGGCACCAACTTGTATAACCGAGAACAACATTTCTCCCTTGCACCACCCTGCCACCCTGGTTTCTCTGGCTGCAACCATATGGAAGCTATAACTCCCTATGTTCAAGGACCCACTTGAACCTCTGAGGACAACAGTCCTCCCTAGTGCCTCCCAATCACCCAGAAATATAAAGTTTGCTATATATATAATTTTATCACAGTGATGCCATATTTATCATTGGCTTACCAGGCTTATCATTGTTCTGCTATGCTGATCTGTTCTCCTGTATCAGTGTCTCTCTATCTGCATCTTCTTGTGATTTCTAATCTTATGTTTTTCTCTACAAGAGAACCTCAACCTTCCTTTAGTGTCTCATTGTTTTGCTGCACACCTCCTTGCATTTTTTGTGCTACTACCTTTTATGCTCTGTGTTCCCTTTGCATTCAATGCACCATTCCTCTTCTCTGTATTCTAGCTACTGCACACAACTCCTTCTACACTCTTGAATCCCTCCTGACAACAATAGCCCCCATCTCTTCTTTGTTCAACATACTTATAGTCTCTGTGCACCTTGTGCTTGTTATCTCACCATGCTTCTGCATTCTCTCCCCATGTCGAGTGCTCTTCTTGATCATCATTGCAACTCTTCAGCTTCTCTGGCGGTTCAACCCACGCGTCCATCATCACTGGGTGTTATGCTAAGATTCCTTGGCCTGTCTAGCAGTTGAGACTCTTCATCTTCTTCATCATAGTCAAGCTCATCCCCTATGTTGCAGTTACAGGCTTCAACGCTCTTCCACCTATCAATCGCCTCTATGAACAGTCTTCATTCCACTGGCAAATGCCTTGAGACTCTTCAGTTCCTCTGGAAATCACACTGAAGTCTCTTTGAGTCCTCTGGCAGAAACCATCAGTGATTTTTAGTAGTTAAAGAGAGAACCTTGAAATGGAGCCTAGCTATGCTAGCTCCTTACACTTACACAACCACCGGCGGTGACCACCGGCTACATCGATATTTTGGCATTTTGACATTCGACCTTTTGGTATTCCTATGCTGAAGAGTTATCTTGAAACTCATTGTCGTAATTCCCAAAACTCTGAAAAACAAGGATCTTAGATGGACTAGCTTAGATCATTTCGGCATTTCTCTTTTTGCCACTTCGTGATTTCGCCTGTCACGAGTTCCTATTGCAAGGCATCTCGACTCTCCAATTTGTGATCCCCAAAAATCTGAAAAAGGATCTTAACTCTTCGAGCTCTTCTCTACAGCTCTTCGACGATGTGGCCACTAGCTGTGACCACAACCTTAGTCAAAAATTGTATTTCACAATTTCGTGTTTCGGCACTTCGAGACTCCTATGATGAAGAGTCTCAGGTCTTGATCCCTCCATCTCCCGGTATCCGAAACTGTCCTCCTACTTTCAGGATTTTGGTGTTTCACATTTCGTGATTCCGGGACTCCTAATGATGAAGAGTCTTGACTCTTCCAACTCCTGGTATCTGAAACTGTCCTCCTCCTTCTGGGATTTTGGCATTTTTCATTTCATGATTCCGGGACTCCTAATGATGAAGAGTCTTAACTCTTCCAACTCCCGGTATCCAAAACTCCAAAATGAAGTTATTTCCCGATCTGCGAAACTCTTTGTTTATGTGCCTATTTCGGGATTTCGGTGTTTCGACATTTCGGCACTCCTGTGGTGAAGTGTTTTGACACTTCAACTCCCTGTATCCGGGACTCTAAAATGGAGTTATTTCCCAGTCTGCAAAACTCTTGTTGATGTGCCTCTTTCTGGATTTCAGGATTCCAGATTTTGAAACTGTGGGATTCCTTTGTTGAAGAGTCTTGACTCTTGACTCTTCCAACTCCCGGTATCTGGAACTCTGAAATGCAGTCTTTTACATGCTTTGATCTTTCGCCTTTTGGGATTTTGGGGTTTGCTGCTTCAAAGGTTAATGTTCCTTTGATCTTTGATTTCCTGGTCTACGAAACTCCGAAATGGAGTCTTTATGGTGCTCTTATCTTTTTCCACGCGTCCATCCCCGATCAATTCTCGATCCAACGGTTCAGATCATTTCGCCATTTCGCATTTCACGATTTGGAAGAATAGAGAACTTCCTTCCTTTGACTTCTTGGTTAGAAAAATGTTGATCTATGACCACGTGTCCTACCTGAAGATGGATGGTCCTCCTTCTTTCGGGATTTTTTAAGCCCGCTTCACCTTTCACTTTAAAGAACGTGCAGGTTCTTCTGGATCCAAAAACGATCAGACCCCGCGCTTGGATCTAATGCCAGAGATCTGTCCTCCATCTGTGCACTCATCCTATCTGAGTTTATATCTTACGGTCATCGGGAATTCTGAATGGGATCCAATGATGACTGTTTCTTCTCCTCCCGAGCTTACGCATCCTCCTGACTTGGAAGAATTTCTAAGTGTCAAAGTCCTCGACCTTTGATCTGCTTGAGATCCTGATTACGCTATCTCTATTGAGCTTTGGCAATGATTTAACCTCATCCCTAGTGGACACCTACAGACTGCGTGAGACTCTACGCTAATCCTCCTGAGCTTACGTTGTTCCTGTTTTTCCATCGATGTACACTCTGATCTTTCCATCATTGAAAATCACACTCTGCACTCTTCGTGCACCTCTGCACTATCTCTTCTGGTCTTCATGAGCTTTCTCTGTTGTGTCTCCCCAAAATACTTTTGGTGCCCCCCTGGCACATTGTACCTATACTCAAGCCATTATCATTGTTGTACTTTCCATCAATGACAAGCATACGCTGCCTGTAAAACATGCCAACAAAATGTGTAACCAATGTCACAAACTTTTGTTTGATTCACAGAAGTGCAATATAAGAAAAACAGATTTAGGAAGATTTGTTGCAACAGTTGTAAGAACTTCAAGCAACATATATGCATAAAGTGAAATTGGATATTAAAAGTGTTTTCCAGGAAAGGAATATTAAGTTTGGCTATGGCACAGAAGGATGGGTCACATAAAATTTGGCAACCTATTTAAAGTAAAAAAAATGGAAGCATTTAAATAAATTCCCCAGATCACAAATCCAACCAACACCTTATGCAAGCATTGTCAACAAGGAAAGCAAACAAAGACCAAATTCAAATCAAAGGAATACTCCACAACAAGACAACTGGAGATTGTACATACTGATCTAGTTGGACCAAATAGAACAAAGGGTTTAAAAGGTGTGAAATATTTTATTTTATTGGTTGATGATTATACAAGGATGACTGCAGTTTTTTTTCTCAAGAAAAATTCAGAAGCTTTCGAGAACTTCAAGGTATACAAGGAAATGGTTGAAAATGAAATGGATTCAAAAATCAAATGTTTGATATCTTATAATGGAGGAGATTTTACTTCAAAGGAATTTATGGATTTCTACAACAAGCATGGAATAAAAAGGAAATTCTTTGTTGCTAGGACACCTCAATATAATGGCATTGTACAAAGGAAAAAAACGAGAGTACAAGAAATGGCTCGAACTATGTTAATAGATTCCAAGTTGACAAATGTCTTTTGGGAACATCCATTGCATACAAAAATTCACATTCAAAACAGAGTAATGCTCAGAAACAATAGTGATAAAACTCCCTATGAGATATGGAAAAGAATACCAGTGAATGTGAATCACTTCAAATTTTTTGGAAGCAAATGCTACATCAAAAGAGAAGACGACATAATGGGACAGTTTGATTCTCATGTGGACAAAGGAATTCTTCTTGGGTATTTGAGAACAAGGAAAGCATACAAATGTTTCAATATAAGGCTCAACAAAGTTGTGGAAAGCATCAATGTGACGGTTGATGAGACAAGTGGATGAAAAATAAAGGAATAATAAAAGGAGTCAATGGAATAGGTTCACAAAGAAGAATCAAAGGAAGAAGTAGTAGAAGGGGAAGATGAAGAAGATTATTTAGAAGCATAAGAGAAAGAAAAACAAGATATTCAAGTACCTCCAAAGACAATGAGCAAAAGAATACAGAAGAATCATCCATCAGATCATATTATTGGGAACAAAGATGCAAGAGTTGAGACTAGAAGAAGAATTTGTTCACCAGAACAACTGCGCCTAGCACTCGTATCCTCGATTGATCCAATCAGATTTGAAGAAGCAAGCAAGGAT
This sequence comes from Picea engelmannii, assembly GCA_009831015.1. NCBI lineage: Eukaryota > Viridiplantae > Streptophyta > Pinopsida > Pinales > Pinaceae > Picea > Picea engelmannii. Next base: position 651,816 of record ML781019.1, on the reverse strand, counting down.
GAATTCTGGATAAAATCCATGGATGAAGAGTTGGATCAGATAGAGAAGAATAACACTTGGGAATTAGTTCGAAGGCCAAGGTACAAGAATGTGATCGGCACAAAGTGGGTCTTCATAAACAAATTGAATAAATATGGACATGTTACCAGGAACAAAGCTAGATTGGTATGTAAAGAATACGCCCAGGTTGAAGGTATCGACTTTGAAGAGAAATTTTCCCTAGTTGCTAGAATGGAAGCAATCAGATTGATCATCGCTTATGCATGATATAATAATATTAAAGTGTATCAGATGGATGTGAAATCATCCTTCTTGAATGGGGATTTAGAATAAGAAGTCTACATTGAGAAAATAGAAGGATTTCAGTTGACAAAGAATGAATATTATGTTTGCAGGTTGAATAAGGCCTTGTATGGTCTCAAACAACACCCCAGACCATGGTATTCCAGAATGGACAGATATCTATAGAAACAAGGGTTCAGGAAAGAAAATGCAAACAACAACCTCTACATCAAGGTAACTCAAGGTAGTATTTTATTAATTGAAGTTTATGTTGATGATATTATTTTTGAAAGTGATGATGACATGTTGAGATAGAAATTTGAAAAGGATATGTAGAATGAATTTAAAATGTCATTACTTGGAGAATTATCCTTCTTTATGGGTCTTTAGATAGGTCAAAGAAACCAAGGAATTTTTATTTCTCAAACCAAGTATATCAGACAAATGATAAAGACGTTTGGAATGGAAAATTGCAAACGATTCAATACTCATATGCAAACTAGTTGCAAATTAAGTAAATATGATTATTCAAAGGATACATATCAGAGGCAGTACAGGTCAATGATTTGCAACTTACTTTATGTTACAACATCCAGACCAAATGTAATGCAAGAAGTTGGACAGGTGGCATGATTTCAAGCAGCACCAAAGGAATCACATGTTCTAGTAGTAAAAAGGATTGTCAAATATCTCAAGGGTATAGAAGAGTTTGGATTATGGTATCCAAAAGGAAATGATCTATCACTTATTGCCTACACAAATGAATATTGGGAAGGTTGCATTGATGACTAAAGAAGTACAAGTGGAGCATCATTCTACTTGGGTGAGTGTTTGGTATCTTGGCTAAGCAAGAAACATTCATCAGTATCATTGTCTACAACTGAAACATAATATATTGCAGTAGCAACATGTTGTACACAAGTTCTATGGATGAAACAAAATTTGACAAATATACAGATTGAGTATGATGAGCCCATTCCAATATATTGTGATAACACAAGTGCCATCGGTATCTCAAATAATCCAATGATGCACTCCAAAACGATGCACATTTCAATAAAGTATCATTTTCTATGGAAACAGGTTGTAAAGAAAAAAATTTGATTTGAGTATGTGTTGGCACAGGGTGATGCAGGAGCATCGCAAGCAACCAGCCAAGCGAGCATGAAGGCAGAAGATGGTTGGAAAGTGAAACATATATTTTACACATTTTGGAAATGTTTTTGAAGAATTAATGTAATGGTTAAAAGGAAGCGCACTTGCATATTGTAAACAGATCATGAGCGATTCGCTCTCATCTATAGAATGTAGAGGCATTTATGCATAGTTAATGAAAGTAGGTAGGTTTGAATTAGATATTAGATAATTTAGAAGAACATGAGGGAAAAATGGATATAGACACCTTCGTCTTTGTATCATGGGATATTATTAGATCATTGTAGCATTAACATAGAGCAAGAGAAGAGAGAGCTGTAGCAGAGAGTTGAGAAGAAGAACTCATGTACAGGAGCTTTGAATTAATATATGAAGCTTTAATTCAGATTCATGGTGTTATGATGTTTTATGTTTGTACATGTTGAATGGTCTACTAAAAGTTGTTTTATTCTCTCTGTCATGCATTTGTTGTGATGTTATGTTATGTATGTATGATTTCATCTTGAATGTTTGAAGTCTAAGAGAGAGAGAGAATGAATTTCAATTGTTTCTCTTCCTGAGTGAGAGAATTTCCTGCAAGGAGTGCAATGAAACGTTCGCAAGGTGTGCATTGACGAAGGTTCAAAGTTAATCTCTAAAATCTTAGGAGCGATACCATTGTTCTCATTCCAGTAGAAGTACAAGAGAAGCATAGGAGTCGTTCAAGGCGTGCGCAGGATAGCTAAGTCCTTAGAAATTTGTTAACTAAGGTGAAAAAGAGAGAGAGATTGTTGTTGCAGAAGGTGCATAGAGTCGAGAGTTCAAATACACAGAAGTATTTGAAGGTATGCCGCAAGGAGTGCGAGCATAGGCCTTTTTTTTCGAGACTTGAATTTATCAGAGAAGCTCAGAAGGGGTAGTTCTTTGAAGTATTCAAAGGGAGGCGAAGTGAATTTGCTTTGCAGAAGGAAGGTCACAGCGAGGGGACATTAGGTTCATTTCACAGAGGTTCTTGAGGGAAGAATCGGATGGTCGAAATTATCTATGGAGAATCCCCGAAATCACGTGGGTTGTTAGATCAAGAGGGTGATGGTCATCCATTGATTCTATATAGCCACTATTTCGGAGTTCAGAACTTTGAAAGGACAGAGGAAATAGCGACAGAAGGATAGCTCAATTTCTGAAAGCCGGGAAAGGTGACAGGTGACAAGAATCCATGTCAGAGACCAAGGATAGTTGAGGACAGGTGGTGAGTTTTCATCAACAGTCGAAGTTATATTTTGTTGACTGTTTCGAGGTTCAGAGGTTGGAGAGTCAGGAAACCTCACGACAGGATTCATGAAATCGTGAAGTCCGAAACCGAGAAAAGATGAAAAACCCGTTAAGGAGCCAAAGATTGATGAACGTGTCGAGATTCAGAAATTCGACACTTTAGGAGACAAGAGATCAGGGTTCCTTGCTCTGGAATTCTCGAAGTTATGAAACCTGATACAGGAGCAGAGGAGGACGTGGTCAGAGATTTCAGCGTTTCGGCATTTCGGGTTTCGGCAAGTGGAAGAGTCGAGAATCTCGACATCAGGGATCGTGAAACCCCAAAACCCGAAGTCCTTTGTGGCTTGAACAAAGGGGTTGGTTAACCCTCGGTGTGGTTGTAGTGAAGATCCTAAGTGGATCTTGGCCTAAGGGCAGGGGTTCTGCGTCAATTGTAGTATCAGAGCACATAACAATTTATTTGCTTTATGTAGCAGAGAAAAGAGAAATTTCTCAGCCATGCCGCCGAGAAGAAGAGACAGGCCAATGCTTGATCCAGCAGTGGAAAGAGAAATGCATGAACTACGTGCTAGGCTTGATGCCATGGATACAACATAGAGGTGCACAGTCAGCGCTAGAGATATCAGTGAGGCTGAAAGTTAAAATGAAGATGGACATGAAGGAGAAGAAGTAGCAGTCGAGGATGCTACAGATGAACGCCTATTCAGGGTTGTTGCAAGGATAGGTGCTAGGGAAAAAATGGAGATTCCCATGTATGAGGTGAACCTGGATGTTGAAGAGCTTCTAGACTAGATTAGAGCTCTGGATAAATATTTTGACTATGAGGATGTCGAGGAAGACAAGAAGGTCAAGCACATTGTCACAAGACTTAAAGGGCATGCAACATTATGGTGGGATGAACTGCAAGCTGACAGATGCTGCAAAGGCAAGCAGAAAATCAAGAGTTGGGATAGAATGGTTGCAAAGATGAAAGCCAAATTCATACCCAAGGATTATCAAATTACTCTATTTCGGAGGATGCATAATTTGAGACAGAAGTTGATGTCAGTGAAAGAATACACTGAAGATTTCTACAAGATAAACATCAGAGCATGTCATTGGGAAAGTGATGATGAAAAGGTTGTCAGGTACATGAATGGTCTATGATATGACATAGAGGACAAGATGAGCATGATGACCCTTCGGAATGTAGAGGATGCTTATCATATGGCTCTGAAAGCTGAAGAGAAGATGAGCCAAAAGCAAGGTCAAAGAGGTCGAGGTAGAAGTCAAGCCAGAGGCAAAACAATTGCCCAAGACAGAACTCAAAAATCTAAAGAAGAGGGGAAGAAACCTCAAACCCAGATTGAGAAAGGAGGAAGCTCACAAAGAGGATAGTATGCTGATAGAAATACTTTTCCTCATACCAGAGGAAGAGGAAGAGGCAGGGGTGGTTAAGTGAAATGTTTTACCTGTGGAAAAAATGGACATAAATCCTATGAATGTCCAGATAGAAAGAAAGAAGGAAGTGAAACTCACATTGCCGAAGCACAATGATGAAATGTTGAGGAAAAAGATGTTGAGGATGGAAGATCACTAATGATGAGAAAAGTTATCTTAACACCAGAGAAGGAGGCAGAGAAACCATCCCAAAGGAACAGACTTTTTCGGACTGCTTTCAAGACCAAAGACATGGTATGCAAGGTTATAGTGGACAGTGGTAGCATAGACAATCTTGTATCTACAAGGATGGTAGAAAAGATAGAGCTGGAGACTATTGAACATCCAAGCCCATACAGAGTTTCATGGCTACAAAAAGGACATCAGGTAAATGTCACTAAACAATGTTTAGTTGAATTTAAAATAGGAGGATATAAGGATGAAATACTATGTGATGTTATTCCCATGGATGTTTTTCATCTATTGCTGGGTAGACCATGGCAATATGACAAGAATGTGATTCATGATGGGAGAAAGGACACATACACCCTGGAGAAGAATGGGAGAACTCACATGTTGTTGTCGATTAAGGATAAAAAAGTGAAACTAGAGGTGAACAACACTGTACTTCTCATGAGTGGGAAGGAACTTCTTAAGGAGGTTAAAAAGAAGGAAGACACACAATTTGTTGTGGTCATGAAGCCTAGAATTTTTTTAACCAGTACAAGAGTGGATGATTTACCAGAGGAAATCCAGAAGTTGTTGGGAGAGTTTGCTAATATAGTAGTAGACGAACTACCTTGTTCGTTGCCACCGATCAGAAGTATAAGTCATGACATCGATATTATACCTGGATCTAGTTTACCAAACAAAGCAGCATACAGGTTGACGCCGCATGAGAATGAAGAAGTCAAGAGACAGGTCCAGGATTTAATGGACAAAGGGTTGGTTAGAGAGAGCTTGAGTCCATGCATTGTTCCAACAGTGCTCAGCCCAAAGAAATATGGAGGCTGGAGGATGTGTACAGAATCAAGGGAAATCAACAAGATTACCATCAGATATAGATTTCCATTGCCAAGGATGGATGATTTGATGGATTTCTTGAGTGGGGAATTTTTTTTTTCAAATATTGATTTGAAAAGTGGATATCATCAGATTCATATGAGAGAAGGTGATGAATGGAAGACAACATTAAAGACGAATGAGGGGCTGTATGAATGGCTTGTTATGCCATTTGGCTTAACAAATGCACCCAGTAATTTCATGATATTGATGAATGAATTCCTAAAGGATTTCATAGGAAAATTCATCATTGTATATCTTGACGATATATTAATTTTCAGCAAGACAGAAGCAGAGAATTTAAAGCATTTAGCTACGATGATGAGGAGATTACAGCAAGAGAAGTTACTGATTAATATGAAGAAATCAACATTTATGAGGACATAACTCATTTATTTGGGTTTTGTTATCTCTGCAAATGAGCTGAAAATGGATCCGGATAAGGTAGAGGCGATTAAGAATTGGCCATCATCGAAGAGTGTATTTGAGGTTCGAAGCTTCCATGGATTAGCTAGTTTCTACAGGAAATTCATCTGAAATTTTAGTGGGATTAGCGCACTGATGATGGACACGGTGAAGAAAAGACACAAATATTTTCACAGGACAGAGGAAGCAGAGAAGAGTTTCAACTTGCTGAAGAAAAAGATTATTGAACAACCAATTATGGTGCTGCCAGATTTCAGTAAGACATTTCAGGTCAAGTGTGACGCTAGTGGATTTGCAATTGGAGCGGTCTTAAGCCAAGATGACAGGCCAGTCGCATACTTCATTGAAAAACTGAATGAAGCAAAGATAAAATATTCAACATATGACAAGGAATTCTATGCAGTCATACAAGCGCTGAAGAAATGGAGACATTATTTGGTCCCTAAAGAGTTTGTTTTGTACAACGATAACCACGCTTTGCAATTCGTGACTCAACAGGAAAAGTTGAACCAAAAGAATTCAAAATGGGTTGAATACATGAAGAATTTTACTTTTGTAATTAAACATATTTATGGAACTGCTAACAAAGGTGTTGATGCTTTGAGTAGGAAATGTTTGTTGATGTAGGAATTCAGAGTCAAAACTTTGGGTTTTGATAACCTCAAAGAAATGTACAAGGATAACCCAGATTTTAGGGAAGCGTATGAGGCAACTGAGAATCCAATTCTCAGGGACAAAAGCCAATGGACCAAATATATGATCCAAGATGGATTATTTTTCAGGGGCAATCAGTTATGTATTCCAAAATGCTCCATGAGGGAGAATCTGCTGAAAGAAAAACATAGTGGAGGATTGGTCGGACATTTCGATCATGACAAAGCGTTCTCAAAATTAAATGGCTCATATTTTTGGCCAGGGATGAGGACAGATGTCAAAATATTTGTGGAAAGATGTAGAATTTGTCAGCACACAAAAGGAAAAAGGCAAAACACAGGGTTATACCATCCATTACCCATACCAGAGAGGCCGTGGGATGAAGTGAGCATGGATTTTATATTGGGGCTGCCGAGAACAAAAAGAGGATTTGATTCAATATTTTTGGTGGTAGACAGACTTTCAAAGATGGAACATTTTATACCATGCCAGAAAACCAGCGACACAACTCATATTTCAAACTTGTTTTTCAAGGAAGTTTCCAGACTTCACGGCTTGCCAAGGAGTATAGTTTCATATCGACATACCAAGTTCGTTGGAAATTTCTAGAGGAATTTATGGAAGAAGTTGGGGACAAGTTTGTCTTTTAGCTCAGCGTATCATCCTCAGATAGATGGGTAGAAAGAAGTTGTAAACAGAATCTTGGGAGATTTACTGAGGAGCCTAGTGACTAAACACCACAGTCAGTGGGATCACATTCAGCCACAAGCGGAATTTGCCTATAATGATTCGATCAATAGAAGCACAGGGAAAAGTCCATTACAAATTCTATATGGAATGCAACCAAGGGGAGTTTTTGAATTAAAAGATATGGAACAAACTAAATTCAGAAGTTCTAGTGCAGAGGACTTTGCAGAAGCAATGAAGGAGCTTCACAGCTGAGTTAAGGAACGATTGCAGAATTCGAGTCAAGAATACAAGCACAGAGCAGATCAACATAGGTGAGAAATTTAGTTTGAAGTTGGTGATCTGATTCTTGCACATCTGAGGAAAGAAAGGTTCCCAAGGGGAACATATAACAAACTGAAAGTGAAGAATATTGGACCATGTAATATCGTAAAGAAATTTGGGGCAAATGCATATGAGATCGAATTACTCGATGGGATCACTGATATTCAACATCTCATATGTGTACCCTTACAAAGCTAAAGAAGCAGGGGCAGAGAATGAATAGACACAAGTTCAGTGGACCAAAAAAATGCCTATAGATGAAAAGCCACAGATGGAAAGTATAATTGATAAAAGGGTCAGCAGGAATACCAAGAGGAAAGAGTATTTTGAATACTTGGTCAAATGGAAGGGACATCCAGTTGAAGATGCCAGTTGGGAGGATGAAGAAAAAATTCAGAAGCATGGACAGACCATGCAAGAGCTCATGAATAGGAGTTCATGAAAATTTTCAAGCGAGAGAGTATGATGTAGGAGCATCGCAAGAAACCAGCCAAGCGAGCATGAAGGCAGAAGACAGCTGGAAAGTGCAACATACATTTTACACGTTTTGGAAATGTTTTTGAAGCATTAATGTAATGGTTAAAAGGAAGCGTACTTGCATATTGTAAACAGATCATGAGTGATTCGCTCTCATCTGTAGAATGTAGAGGAATTTATGCATAGTTAATGAAAGTAGGTAGGTTTGAATTAGAGATTAGACAGTTTAGAAGAACAGGAGGTAAAAATGGATATAAACACCCTCATCTTTGTATCATGGGATACTATTAGATCATTGTAGCATTAGCATAGAGCAAGAGAAGAGAGAGTAGTAGCAGAGAGTTGAGAAGAAGAACTCATGTACAGGATCTTTGAATTAATATATGAAGCTCTAATTCAGATTCATGGTGTTATGATGTTTTCTGTTTGTACATGTTGAATGGTCTACTAACAGTTGTTTTATTCTCTCTGTCATGCATTTTTTGTGATGCTATGCTATGTATGTATGATTTCATGTTGAATTTTTGAAGTCTAAGAGAGAGAGAGAATGAGTTTCAATTGTTTCTCTTCCTGAGTGAGAGAATTTCCTGCAAGGAGTGCAGCGAAACGTCCGCAAGGTGTGCGTTGACGAAGGTTCAGAGTTCATCTCTGAAAGCTCAGGAGGGATACCATTGTTCTCATTCCAGCAGAAGTACAAGTGAAGCATAGGAGGAGTACAAGGTGTGCGCAGGCTAGCTCAGTCCTTAGAAATTTGTTAACTAAGGTGGAAGAGAGAGAGAGACTGTTGTTGCAGAAGGTGCACAGAGTCGAGAGTTTAAATACGCAGAAGTATTTGAAGGTCTACCGCAAGGATTGCTAGCATAGGACTTTTTTTTTGAGACTTGAATTTATCAGAGAAGCTCAGAAGGGGTAGTTCTTTGAAGTATTCAAAGGGAGGTGAAGTGAAGTTGCTTTGTATAAGGAAGGTCACGGCGAGGGGACATTAGTTCATTTCGTAGAGGTTCTTGAGGGAAGAATCGGACGGTCAAAATTATCTGTGGAGAATCCTCGAAATCATGTGGGTCGTCGGATCAGGAGGGTGACGGTCATCCATTGATTCTATATAGCCGCTATTTTAGAGTTTGGAACTTTGAAAGGATAGAGGAAATAGCGACAGGAGGATAGCTCAAGTTTCAAAAATTGGGAAAGGTGACGGGTGATAGGAATCCACGTCAGAGACCGAGGACAGGTGGCAAGTTTTCATCAATAGTCGAAGTCAGATTTCGTTGACTATTTTGGGGTTCAGAGGTTGGAGAGTCAGGAAACCTCACAACAGGATTCACGAAATCGTGAAGTCTGAACCCCGAAAAGGTGAAAAACCCGTTGAGGAGCCAAAGAATGATGAATGTGTTGAGATTTGAAAATTCATCACTTTAGGAGACAAGAGATCGGGGTTCCTTTCTCTGGAATTCCCGAAGTCGTGAAACCCGATATAGGAGCAGAGGAGGACGTGGTCAGATATTTTGACATTTTGGCATTTCGGGTTTCGGCAAGTGGAAGAGTCGAGAATCTCGACATCAGGGATCGCGAAACCCCGAAACCCGAAGTCCTTTGTGGCTTGAACAAAGGGGTTGGTTAACCCTCAGTGTGGTTGTAGTGAATATCTTGAGCAGCTCTCAACCCGAGGGCAGGGGGTCTATGTCACAGGGGTAGACCCAGGGTTTAGTTCCAAGAGCGCACCAACAAGCCCTAACTATTGACCCTTTCAACAACACCTGCGAGGCAGATGTAGTCTCACCTGAAGTAGCTATGAGGGGGTTGCACGACAGAGATGTCTACAACCAAAGGGGGTATCAAGAGGATCCAATCCAAGAACAATGTATCATTTATATATCACTTACCAATTCAGATCTACTATGTAGAACTATCTATCAGATCTAACATAGTATTGCAATAACAATATACCAAATGACAAAGAACAGAGCATCAATCACACACACAACACAAGATATATGTGGTTCACCCTCTCTCCAGGAATACGTCCACAAAACTGTGTTTTATAATATATTAAGATGAATCATACAGTTCTTGTCTGTGCTCTCATCTAGCAGATCTTCTTTCTTCTCTTCTCCATCTCTCCCCTTCCTGCACACCCAGATGCAGGATTGATATTCGCACCCAACTGAAGATATTACAATACCAGAAGGATCTACACTCAGCACTTCTCTCTCACACAATAGTACTCACTCGATTACACAATAGTAATGAATCCTCAATCAACTTAGCACCAACCCATCCCAGGTCCTTTAGACCTCTATTTATACATTACAATAGCTCATCGACAACCTTAGGTCGATACCTAAGTGTCAAAACCCTAGATACTAAAACCCTAGGTTTCTAAGACTCTAGGTCAACTTGACCCGCGTTTTCAGGGCTTTGCCAAACTGTCTTTCCTTCCTTCTCGCAGGGTGATACAAAGCATCCAATGGTGGATTTTTCTACTTGTTGAGTTGTCCACAATTCAACTTCCTTTCTAATCTAGCATCCTCGATCTCCTCATCCAACTTCTTGTTTTCTCTTACTTCACTCCATCTTTTATGCTCTTTTGCTTACTTTGACCCAATAAGAGTCATTGTATCTTTCGTGCAGTTCATATTTTGCCTTTTCTTCCTTTATCTTTGCTTTCTTTCATAATGAAGGGCCAACAGGCCCCCAACACTCACCTATGACTCATCCCGAGGCACTTCAAATCTGATCCCTCTTCTTTTCTTTTTCTTCAAACTGTGCAAGGAAACCTTTGCTTCCAGCTCTAATCCTCCCTTCCTTCCTTGTGCAGACTATATTTTCTATGTCTGGTACCCAGTTTCAACTGCACCTGGTACCTAGACCCTTTTCCTCATGCTTTTACTAAGAGTTGTGAGGCAGGTGGTTTTCATAATACAATTTCAGCCTGCTCCCATTCACCAAACCTTCCTTCCATTCTCCATTCAAAATCTTCAACTGTGTAGCTCCTGCTTTTGTAACATAAGCAACCTCATATGGCCCAAGCCAATGCATTCTGAACTTCCTAGGATGTTTCATGAACTTACTATCATATACCAATACCAGATCACCTTGCTTAAATACCTTCTTCTTGATGTGTTTGTCATCGTAGTCCTTCTCTCTTTCCTTCTGAACCTGCTGGTGAAATCCTGCAATGAATCGGTCTTCTTCCAGTTCGACCAACTGCGCAAGCCTCTCTCGAACAATGCCATTGTCATCCATATCTGTAAAGGCAATGATTCTTAGGCTTGTTACCAAATATTCCATTGGGACGACGACTTCGAGACCATAAACCGGTTTGAATGGAGTTTGCATTGTCAGCTTCTTGCAAGTAGTTCTGTAGGCCCATAGTACTACCAGTACTCTTAAATCCCAGTCATCCCTATTCACACTGCAAATATTCATTAGCGTTGTCTCCAAGATCTTTTTGAATGATTCAACTATCCCATTCACTTGTGGATGGTAAGGTGTTCTCTTCTGATGATGGACTGCAAATTCCTCAGTCAAGGCTTCAATTATTTTATTAATGAAATGTGTACCTTGATCTCTCATAAGGATCTTCGGGCATCCAAACCTAATTATGATGTCATAAAATATGAAGTGTGCAGCTATAGTGGCACTGCAGTCCTTAACTTCTCTTGCTTCGGCCCATCTGGTCAAGTATTATGTCGTAGTGATTATGTACCTTTCTCCTGTGCGCTTCCCTGGTGGGTTAACAGGTCCCATGAAGTCAATGGCCTACTTCTCAAATGCTTGTAGGGTCATTTGTGGTGCTAATGACATTTCATCTCTTCTGGATGGTTTCCCCTCTCTTTGGCATACATCACAGGCTCTATAATATTCCTTATCATCTCTATGTAGGGTAGGCCACCAAAGGCCAACTCTAAGAACCTTCTACGTAGTTGCTTTCCCTACGTAGTGAACTCCTATGATGCCTTCATGAGATTCGGCGAGGATCAACAGTCGCTATGCTTCCATAACACACCTCCTCATTATCTCATTAGGTCCCATATTGTATAGTTGTCCAGCAATAAGTGAAAATTATGCAATGCACACTACTAGTTGTTTCTTCTGGGTGATTGTATATTCACTAGGTGCCATTCTTGTTGACAGGAACTGGACTATTTCTGCAAAGTGGTCATCAATATTTCTAATGGTGAGCAACTGTGTATCCGATAGTGTATCCTCCAAACTAGTAGGCTCTTCTCCATGTTCCAACCTCAATAAGTGGTCAGGACCTTTGTTCATTCTTCCTGGCTTAACCACGATCTCAAAATAATATTCCTGAAATAGAAGAATCCATCTACATATTCTCCCCCCCAACACTGGCTTGTTGACTAGGTATTTTAGTGCATATTGATTAGTGAACATTTTAAAGTGTCCTCCTAGCAAGTAGTGGTGGAACTTCTGCATCGCATACACCATGGCAAACCCTTCTCTCTCAGTGGTGGTGTAATTAATATTTGTTGTGGATAGTTTCTTGCTAGAAAAGGATAACGGGTGGTCGATGTCTCTTGTTCCTGGTTGTGCTAACACAACTCCTAATGCAATAGAATATACATCGACATGCACATGAAATTCCTTGCTCCAATCTGGGAAAACCAGAATAGGCACAATAACCATTTTTTGTTTCAGCGTGTTGAAGCTTTGTTGGCATTCCTCTGTCCAATGAAATTAACAGTCTTTCTTCAAAAGCTTCTCCATGGGTGTTGTAATATGTTCATAGCCTTTAATGAACTTCCTATAATATCCAGTGTGTCCCAGCATAGTGCGCAGCTGTTTGACTGAAATAGGAGGGGGTAGATCAACTATGATGGAAATTTTAGATGGATCTACCAGCAATCCCTTCTCCCATACAATATGACCTAACACAACTCCAAATGGTGAAAAGCAAAAGCACTTCTTCAGGTTTAATGCAATCTGACACTACTTGCACTTGTCCAACATTAGCCTTAAACATTTGATATGATTTTTCAATAAACTAAAGACAGTCTAATCATCAAAGTATGCTTCTAGAAACTTATGTAGAAACTCCTTGAATGCTTCGACCACCACCCTGGAAAAGATGGATGGGGAATTCTTGAATCCAAATGGAATTACTGTATATTGGTAGGATCCCCATTCTTTGGAAAAGGTGGTCTTATGGCGATCTTCCTTGGAAATCTGGATCCATCTATAAAAGAATATACCTCCTGGCCTCCTACATTATCTAACACTTCGTCAGTGAATGGTGTAGGGAAGGGGTCATGCAAATAGACATCATTCAGCTTCTTGAGATCCATGCAGATCTTGATCTCTCCTATCTTCTTGTATTGTACCACCATAGGGATAATCCCATTTGATTCCTCGACCAGTTCTATAATCCCTACTTCCAGCATTCTATCAAGCTCAATCTTCACTTTCTCTTTATATTTAGGGTTCAGTCTCTAGGGTATCTATTTGACTGGTCTTGCATATGGTTTCAAAGGGATCCTCATCTCTCCCATAGGCCCTTTAATTCCCCTCATATCAGTGAACTTGATTGGAAACAAGTCTTGATACTTATGTAGCAATTTTGTGATCTTGTCAATAGTGGCAGCATCCCAATAATCTCTAACATTTGCAAGCTTCGGTGTTTGTTCTGTTCCAATATTGAATTTCTTGATCTTGATCGGTTGTCCAATAAATGGTAGCTCAACTCCTGGTCCTTCCACATATCTTTGGCCTTTTGTTTCTCCGATGTTCACCTTCCTAGGATCATCATCTTCATCAGTGTTGATGTTGTAATAACCTTGCAGTTTCTAGAGAGGCGCAGCCCATTATTCCTCTTCTTGTTCCCAAGGTAGGCTAGGTTCCTCCTCAGACACTTTCTATCTTATGACCTGTAATGCTTCATCTACTGTACGATATTGGATTTCGAATAAAAAGGTAGTGACAATGTTCTGAGTCATACCTTCCCAATCTGCAGTGATGAGGCATAGCTCTTCTTGAAGGTACCAGTTGATAGGGGTTGTGTCCAGCGTGTTAATGAATTTGTGCACCCACTTCTCTCGAAGAATGTTTCTCCATGCTTCCTCGCAACTTTGCACATTGTCCTTCAGACAGCTTCAACCTGTGTATATAACTTCGCAGCCTTCTACTTGCATTGAGAACCATGTTTTCATCAGAGTACGACATTGTATCCATTCTATAATGTTGTTTTTGTGTATCCCCCACCATCTTGCTAGTGTGGATTTCAAGGCCTCAGCCATTGCCAACAATCATTTTTGCATTGGTACACTTTCTTCAAAGTCTGACAAGAAGGTTTCTAAAGGATTCAGACCATCAAAGGTGGGTAAGTTACTAATTGTTGTGTCGATCCAGCGTACTTCTCTGGTTAATCTAGTGCATCTCCTTGTAGATACTTCGCACATTTTTCTTCCAGTTCTCCAGTGCTTCTTCTGAATCTGATGAACATGTGTTGTCACTTTGCCATCTCAAATTTCCATCTTCTTTGGGATTAATGTAATCATGTTGTCTAGTTGTTAATTTGTATATGTTTTCCAGTTCATATGCACGGTCTTCTTCTCTGATGGGCTTTGTGTATCGCTGACCTTCATCGGGATCTAAAGGTGCAATGACCCTAAGGCCATATCCTTCAAACATCATTCATCTTTTCTTTAAATAGACCATAGTGGAATTATTGAAAGCCCACTCAATTACTAACATCGTAGTTTAAGGACAGCTATCGTCAACTATCTTAATTACCTCGAAGTCTGCAAATGTCCTCACTCTGTCGATGTCCACAGGGACATGTTCCAATCTTCCAAAGGGGATGACAACTTGTTGATTAGCCATCCTAAGTATGATAGGGGAATATATCAACTTAGGTTTTCCCATCAGTGCCCAGGTTTTCTTCGTCATGACATTGATCTTTGATCCTAAGTCGAGGACCACATAGTCTATATCATACTCTCCAATCTGAGCATCCAGGTGTAATTCCTTGTCTGTCCTTCTTTTCTTGGATATTTGATGTACTTCTTTATTCAGTAAAGGATCTACCATTCCCATCTCATACTGTCTATCCAAATTTTGTAGTTCTTGTATGACTTTCTCACCTTTAATCAGCTCCATAAATGTATACAAGAAACTGACAAGTTTACTTGCCTCTTTTCCATATCCAGGCGAAGCAGACTGATCAAATTATAGAGGCATTCCACATTCTCTTACTTTTGTTCATGTCTTCGATGAAGAACCTTGGTCTCCCCTGAATTCTTTCCTTGCTTCCTCAAACATTTTTTTTTCTTTCTTTGCATCAAAAGTTTGTGTCTTCTTTGCAGCTTTCCTGACTCCTGATTCTTCTGTAGTCTTTCCTTGGATCATTCTGTATTCTCCTATAACAGTGCCTCCTCAAGTGATAACAACCACTCTAGGGTCTTCTTCATGAGGTTCTGCTTTTATTAATTGTATTTTCAGGTTCTACTGAGGTCCCCGTCTCTCCTAAAGTTTAGCTAGCAATGTTGGACATTCCTCGATAACATGCTCGAAGGAATTGCAATAGTTTCAAGTGGTACAAGGATTATGAAAGTCCCTTGCCAAGTTTCCTAGCTATGTGCAGTTATAATAGATTATCTATCCTCAACCTTGACCCATACCTCCTCCTCTTCCTCTTCCTCAGAATCCACCATGAGGGTTGAAGTTTCCTCTCCCAGGGGAGTTATACTACGTAATGTTTCATCCTTGTTGTACTTCGCCTTGAATTTTGTATATATACCTTGACCTTTCATGCATGAGGTCGTAAGCCCTACAATCCATATCATCATGCCCCATGGACTTACAGAACATTCAATACAAATTTGTGGGTGTCTGAACATATTTTTTCATGTAATAGCACTTACCAGGGAGATGTCTATTTATACATACCTCACACCAGGGTAGGGTAACTTGCTTCAAGGGGATCATACCTCCAGAGGCCAAGTATTCATGGAATAGGGGACAATGTTCCTTGTCATGGCCTTCTAATTTTCATCTGACACACCTGATATCTTCCATTTTGTCTTTTCCCTTGTCTTTCTTCATATCTTCAACCTGCAGAGACAAACTAGTTAGCTGACTCAAGATTTGACTCATACCTGAACTGGATTCTCCCATAGGAGATGATTCTAGCTTCATGGAGATATCTAGTGCCTCAGCCTACGAAGAAATATTTTGTTGCATCAGAGGAACTATGATGTGTGGTAAGAGAGAATCAATGAACCATTCCTTGTTCTGCTCATATGGGATTTGAAAACTCAAGTGGCCCGTCAAGTTTTTAAACCTTTGATCGAACTCCCATACCAGTTCAGCTATTCTCTTCTTGATTTCTTTTAGTTTTGTAATGCACTGTGACTCCGACTTGGGTTTCTTGAACTCGAAAATCAGTGTGTTCTTGATCTCATTCAGTGGTTTAGGCTAGGCAATTCCCTTAACAAACTTCATGTACCATCTCAGTGCGCATTCTCTTAGGGTAGTACTAAACTAAGCTCATTTGACAGCTTCGTTGGTGATGTTCTTAATACTACATACATCTTCACAAAGAAACCAATGTTGATCAGAATCTTCAGATCCATCTCCTCTGAAGGTGGGTAACCTCATCTCATCTGCCATAGATCTTCCTAGGTTTCCTAATTGAGTAGGTGTTGGGATACTAGTTACAGTGCTCTGAAAACTCAGGTGACTCTGATTACTCTGATTGCTTAATGTTGTTGAATCAACAGGAGGAGTAATAGTACTTACTTCAACAATTTGTGCAGTTCCTGAAGCTTTTGGCTCTTCCCGGTGAGATTCTTCATCTTTCCCTTTCCTCTGGCCCAATGAACTCTAAATGCTCCTTATCCATCAGATCTACCTCTTCTCCACTGTAGAAACCCTCATCCCTGTAGTTCTTCTTAAAAAGGTTCGCAAGAGGAACTTCTCTCAACACTCTCCCACTGCTCATATGTCCAGCCTATGTGTCGTTGTCATTGTCTGATTTCTTGAACATTAGATATTCAATCTAGTAGACTAATGTATCTTCAATATGTTCTTCTCATGCAATAGCATCTTCATCTTTAGCTTCAGAAAATGTAAAAATTTTCCTCTAGGTCCCTTAAATAAATATCTCTCTTCTTGGCTATACGATTCTACTCTGTCAACAGAAAACTCAGTGATATACCCTCCAATGTTACTATCAAACTAGTGATCTACTGCTCTTGACACACCTTTATCAACTCTCTTGACCTTCTTGATCAGAGTCGACGTCCAAACCACAGGAGGTCTAGGTCTGATCTCAAATTGGGTATCTACTAACCTTGCTAGCCACTCGTATAACTCTCTATGGATTCCTCTGAAGAAAATCTCGTGTATATCAGTAAAGATATACCTTTCCAAGCAATCCTCTGTACTAAGATTAGGGTTCTTTCTATGGGCTTCATTGAAGTCCTTTTCTTGATCCTCTATCCACTTCTGAATCTTTGTCTTTGATGGAAACCACCTTGACATTCCCTCAAGAAGATTCCTATCCTGGCAACGGAACCATTTGTTGGCATAGGGGCAGACCCAGGGTTCAATTCCAAGAGTGCACCAACAAGCCCTAACTACTGGCCCTTTCGGAAACACCTACGAGGCAGATGCAGTCTTACCTGAAGTAGTTATGATGGAGTTGCAGGACAAAGATGTATACAACCAAAGGGGATATCAAGTGGATCTAATACAAGAACAATGCAGCATTTATATATCACTTATCAGTTCAAATCTACTCTGCAGAACTATCTATCAAATCTAACACAGTATTGCAATAATAGTATACCAAATGACAAAGAACAAAGCATCAATCACACACGCAACACAAGATATATGTGGTTCACCCTCTCTCTAGGGCTACATCCCCAGAACTGTGCTTTATAATATATTAAGATGAAGCATATAGTTCTTGTCTGCGCTCTCAACTTGAAGATATTATTTCTTCTCTTCTCTATCTCTCCCCTTCCTATGCACCCCTCTGCAAGACTGATCTTCGCACCCAGCTGAAGATCTTACAATACCAGAAGGCTCTACACTCAACAATTCTCTCTCACACAATAGTACTCACTCAATTACACAACAGTAATGAATCTTCAATCAACTTAGTACCAACCCATCCCAGGTCCTTAAGACCTCTATTGATACATTACAATATCTCATCGACAGCCTTAGGTCGAGACCTAAGTGTCAAAACCCTAGATACTAAAACCCTAGGTGTCTAAAACCCTAGGTCAACTTGACCCGCATTTTCAGGGCTTCGCGGACCTTTCTTTCCTTCCTTCTCGCATGGTTCTCCAAAGCATCCAATGGTGGATTTGTCCTCTTGCTGAGTTGGCCACAATCCATCTTCCTTGTTGATCTTTCATCCTCGGTCTCCTCATCCAATGTCTTTCTTTCTCTTACTTCGCTCCATCTTTTCTTTTCTTTTTCTTACTTCAACCTAGTAAAAATCACTGTGTCTTCTGCGCAGTTTGCATTTTTTTTTTCTTCCTTGATATTTTCTTTCTTTCATAACTAAGGGCCAACAGTATGTCAGAACCAAAGAACAGATTGCAGACATCTTCACAAAACTGCTTCCAAGGGAATTGTTGGAGCATAATCCTAACTTACATTAGTTTATACCTAGATTAGACTCCTAGATCTTGGTTAATACATTCATTTACACTTTATTTCACCTAATTTGGCCACATAGTGAAGAGGGGCGCCTCATCCCTAGATTTTAGGGAAAACTGCTAATTTTAGATCAAGACTCAACTCTCGGTTCTTGATTTTCTTGATTTTTCTTGATTTTTCTTGATTTTCTTGATTTATTCATGATTTATTCCAACTCCCCCATGAAAAATGCATCTATTATTGGAAAATATGCACCTCCTCTTTGAGTGAGATATTTATTCTTTAATTAATGATTTTTTTCGTTACTATTATTAGTAACTACTATTTCAAGTCAGTTAAGTGAGTTAGAATTGTTTCTCTTGTGAGTTAAGTGAGCTTAACTGAGCTAATGTGCATCACTTAACTCTTGTGGACATTAATGAGTGTGTGACATGTATCTTTAGTGTTCTAGGTAGAACTATGTGGTATCCCTTAGCTTATGACACCTATTTTAGCTATTTCTAGCTTTTTTTTACTAGAATTTCTATGTTGGAAATTCTATATATTCACCTCCTCTCTTCTTTTTTGAGGATGTTTGCTCATGTATATTCATTTTTTATTAATATAATTCTCTGATTTATGGAGCAAAAATTTCTCTCATCTCTTGAATATCAGCAAATTGTTTGTGTTCAATTTAACTAGAATTCTAGATCTATCGGAGTTTCTACAGGAATTTTACATGGTATTAGAGCTAGATTGAATCTAGTGGATTGGACATGGTTTTATTTGCAGGTATAGATCATCAGGAGGCACAGAAAGTAGTAATGGATCATCTCTCCCATCCCACAAAAATCATTCTAAATCCTTTCAATTACTTTGAATGGAAGACAAAGATCTCTCTACTCCTCTGAAGCAAAGGGCTTTACCGGGTAACAATGGGAACGGAGAAAGAACCGATTGCTGCTGCGGAGAAGATAAAGTATTTCAATAAATTAGATGAAGAAATTGGGATGATATTCCTATCAATTTTCAGAGATCTCCTCTTTCATGTCATTGGAGCCACTACTCCCGATGTGGTCTGGACCACATTGGAAGGACTATTCGGCAAGCAGGATGCAATGAGAGTGCATCAACTGGAGAATGAACTCATATCCCTAAGTCCAATTCATTTCAGAAACCTAAAAGAATTATTCACCAAGTTCAAATCCCTCCTTTTTTAACTTAATTCATGTGGATTCACAAAAGGGGAAGAACAACTCATCCTTTCAATTCTCTCGAAACTAGGCCCTAAATATTCTGTATTTGTGTCATCTTTTCAAGCATCTAAATTGACTCAAGAAAAATGGAAAATGCCTCCATTGAATGATTTCATTGCAGCATTGACTCAAGATAAATCTAATTTAATCCAAATGGGTTCCATAAAGCGTTCCAAGAACCAAGCACTTGAAGTTACTGATGCTCCAAAGAGCAATGGAAAAGACAAGGAAAAAGGAATGGGTAAATTTCCTGAATCGAAGAATGAGAGATTCGCACAATCTTCAGAGAACTCTTCTGAGACTAAGGGTAAGAATAAGAAGAAGGAAAGAAAACTTTGTAGCTACTATTCCAAAGGTTTTCATCCCAAAGAAAATTGCATGAGGAAGACTATCGATGAGATGGCTAAGCAATTGTAGCAGCACAATCTCACGGTGCCCGAAAATGCAAAGAAGAAAGATGATAACAAAACGGGAGGGAAAGCACGAGATGGTCATGCTTTAATGGCTGCCACATCCACTCCATCAGCTTGGATCCTTGATTCAGGTGCATCGAACCATATGGTTGTATCAAAAGATTAATTTTCCTCCATAGAAGAAAGTACCAGATCTCCAATTTACTTGGGAGATGCCACACCTGCAAAGGTGTGCGGAGAAGGAATTGTTGATCTTGAAGGGGGCTGCTTCAAAAATGTGTTTCATGTACCCTCTTTGTCCACAAATATTCTCTTGATATATCATATCACTCATTTCGGCTCTGGAAGGAAGGTGGAGTTCACTCCAAACTCCGCAGTGATTACCGACATTTCCACAGGCTCACAGCTTGCACATGGAATTGCAGATCACGGTTCTCGTTTGTATTTCTTCTCCCATTTTGTTCTTAAATATATTAGCACTGTATTCAATCTAATGATATCAGTAGGTTATGGCATGAAATATTTGGCCATCTAAACTATAAGTACTTGCATCAACTCAGCAAGGAAAACATGGTGGAAGGATTGCCAGCTATTAAATTCACAAGCGGTGTATGTCAAGGATGCATTCTTGACAAGCATCCAGAGAAAAAGTTTGACAAAGAGAAGGCACAGAGAGCTTCTTCACCTCTTGGGCTGATTCATAGTGACATTACGGTCCCATTCCCGCAGCCTTCAATCAGTATACAACTACAACACACAGTGCCATATACACCACAGCAGAACGGTGTTGTGGAGAGGAAAAATCGGTCCTTAAAAGAGATGGCCAATTGTATGCTACAGTCGAAATCATTAACTCCCAAGATATGGGCTGAAGATATTAATTGTACAGCATACATTCAGAACCTATTTCCTCACAAATCACTCAAAGGCACCACTCCTTTTGAATGTTGGACCGGTAAGAAACTGAAAGTGTTGCACTTTCGTATTTTTGGTTCACGAGTATGGGCTCACATTTCGACAGATAAGAGGAAGGATTTGGAGCCTCAAAGTGTTGAATGCATATTTGTTGGATATCCTAAAGGTGTCAAAGGATATATATTTCTATACTCTCACACTGAAAAGTTCATTCTATCTCGAAGTGTGAAGTTTGAAGAAGAATCACTGCATGATTTTTCAGAACACCCTGCCGAGGAACCGCGTGTTGTCACTGATGAGGAGGAATCAGAAACTTCTTCAAGCACTTCAAAAAATCCATCAAAGCAGCCTTTCAGGTCTGATATAGAGGAAGAGGATCAGGTCATGGCTGCTCCAACTCAGTTGCCAACTTGGGCAGAGAAAACTCTGCAAGATGCGGGTGAACTAGTCGGTGATCCTGCGGATGCAAGAAGGACTAGATCACAGTTTTTTGGGGCTCCTCAAGCCATGGATACCATAGAACATTTTATTCCCATAAATTACTATATGTCACTTGGTTCAGTCACACTCTGAGCTTGCAGACATCTTCACCAAGTCCTTCACTGAAAAGAAATTTTCAAAACTGAGAGATATGCTTGGAGTGGTGGAGACAACTGAGTAGGTCACTTTTGGCCACTCAACATTTTTTTCCACTTTTTTTTGGGGGGGGGGAGGTTTCCCACGAGGTTTTCCATCTTTCCTCTTTTCATGAGAAATTCCTTTATGTAATGAGTACCTAAAATGGCCAAGTTGTTGGGACTCAATTTTTTTGTCATTACAGTTAGGCTTAAGGGGGGGTGTTGGAGCATAATCATAACTTACATTAGTTTATACCTAGATTAGACTCCTATATCTTGTTTAATACATTCATTTACACTTTATTTCACCTAATTTTTCCATATAGAGAAGAAGGGCGCCTCATCCCTATATTTTAGGGAAAACTGCTAATTTTAGATCAAGACTCAACTCCCGGTTCTTGATTTTCTTGATTTTTCTTGATTTTCTTGATTTATTCATTATTTATTCCAAATCCCCCATGAAAAACTCATCTATTATTGGGTAATACACACCTCCTCTTTGAGTGAGATATTTATTCCTTAATTAATTATTTTTGTCGTTACTATTATTAGTAACTACTATTTCGGGTCAGTTAAGTGAGTTGGAACTGCTTCTCTTGTCAGTTAAGTGAGCTTAAGTTAGCTAATGCGCATCACTTAAGTCTTGTGGAAATTAATGAGTGTGTGACATGTATATTTAGTGGTCTAGGTCGAACTATGTGGTCTCCCTTAGCTTATGACACCTATTTTATCTATTTCTAACTTTTTTTGACTAGAATTTCTATATTGGAAATTTTATATATTCACCTCCTCTCTTATTTTTTGAGGATGGTTGCTCATGTATATTAATTTTTTATTAATATAATTATTTGATTTATGGAGAAAAAATTTCTCTCATCTCTTGAATATCAGCAAATTGTTTGTGTTCAATTTAACTAGAATTCTAGATCTATCGGGGTTCTGCAGGAATTCTACAGGAATCCTTTGAGTATCTTCATCAGAAACTTGGCATAGTTTCTACCCCACAATGAATTTTTAATGTTATTCTTATATGTCTTATATTTACACTCGGAAGCACCATAAAGAGGAAATTTCAATTTGGGGGAGAAGTTTCAGGAAGAGTTCAGTCAAGGGGAGAAACCCCAAGGACAGTTCAGTTAGGGGGAGCAACCCCGACAGGAAGTCACCTTTTCCATTGATGTAAAAGGGGGAGATATTTATCAGATGCATGGATATAGAGTTAGATGCTTGGAGAGAGAGAAAAAAGACATGTTTCCAGGGGGAGCGATGGTCACAGGGGGAGCATGAACGATATGACTTCAGTATTGCATAAGATTTTTTCCATCAATGTCAAATGGGGATATTGTTGATTAATTGGGTTGGTTTTCATTGATGTCAACCCTTGAAGCAAGTCCAGTAGAAAATTTTGGTAGCCCCAACAATATGGTTAAGGGACTTAATTTTGTTTGATGTATAATGGTATGAATATTAGTATAATTGTAGGTAAGACTATTCTATATCGATAGTACATGTCATGCCATTTCCAGTGATATGTGGAACGTCACATAACTCCTCAAGGTTATAAATTTATGTCCTTGTAAATTTGTATAACCCTTATGAGTTATCTAGAATCCCCTAGAAGGTCAAAGAAGTCAAATCATTATAGAAACTCCTAGAAGAAGTTGACTAGTCAAAGTGGGTGAAACTAGGAGTTAATCATGGGTTAAGTTGTTTCAATAAGAAAACAATTAAAAATAAATTAGTTGCAACTATAAGTGGAGATTTTACTATTTGTGGATGAAGTGGTTAGAAGTGGGTTATTCCTAAAACAATAAAATTGGGTTAAGTTGGTTAGAAGGTAACTCCTTGAGGAAGCTGCATGGAAGTATAAATAAGAGAGAAAGGCTCTCCTATTAGCACCTATTTGAGCACATTGAATATATATTATTGTGTAAGGTTTATTGTAGGTACTCATTGACACATATTAAGTTACACAAGTCTGGGTTAACACGAAGGGTTGACGGTGAAAGTTTCGGAATTGTATAAATATTAAAAAAACCTTAGTTTTTTAGGTGTATGTGAGCTACAGTGCAGAAGGGAGCGTAGGTACACGAGATGGCAGTATAATAGGGAACATACATTTGGAAAATCCATGAAATCTTGAGTTGATGAAGCTACCAAATTCTTAGAGTCTGAAAGAAAGATCACAGGAAGGTCTAGAGTGATAAGGTACAGCAGATCTATCTTTGTATTCAAAAGGTATGTCGTATTCTTATGTGTAGTTGGATATTTTTGTCTCCATGAGATCAGGGTATGGGAGTTTGAGGTTTTTCCCTAGAGAGTTTTTTGGTTGTATGGCACATATGGTATGAGCTAGATATATAGAAATACATCATTGGTATGTTGTTATTATTCATTGGTACATCTTGTTGGTTCAAGTGTTGAGACATAGCTAGTATTTCTCGGTACATGGATGAAGGATTTTAGTTGTGAATTTGTTTGTATGGTGTGAGACTGCATATCAGTAAAGGTTTGATGTCTATTCCATGTGAGGGTTATTACACTTGTTCATGATTGTACATACATGCATGTCACATGACTAGAGAGACATATTATTCATTGATTAAGGGATGTATAAGATGATGTATGCACAAGACACAACTATAGAAATTTAAATGAAAAAATCAACATATAATAAATTATGTCATACACTTAGAAACCTAGAGATAAATGTCTTCTATGAACTCTGAAATGTCTAAACCCACATTCAAAAATTACCATAAGTAGAAATACACATTGCTAGAAATTTTGCAGCGGAATAAACACAATGAACAACAACCATTTAACCTAGAAATTTAGGCAATGCAAGGGAAAACCCCAATGTAGGAAAACCCAATGAGAGAGAGACATAATTTATTATCTTCAGGAAAGATATATCAGCAGCAACAATACATTTACAGTGAAGAAAAATAACTTACAACACTCAACAGTCTCAAATTTCTTCCTCGATTTCCATGCCCAGAAAATCTGTATTGTTGTATGTATTTTCCCTCTTACAGCACCTCGAAATCTATGCCAAATAATTGGTGCATAGATAACAACAAAAATTCCCTCTTCACCAACAGAAAACATTGAAAAATCTACCTCAAAATGTGTACAGCAAGTTGCCTTGAAATTTGTTCCCTCCTAGCCTATTGTATGGACTGTACGGATCTGTACAGTATGCCTCTCTAACAGAAAAAAATTTACAGCACTCTCACACAGAAAAACTCCCTTGGTATTTTTGCCCAATCTCTCTTGGGAAATGCACCCTCCTTGCTACCCTCTTTCCTCTCTCAAGATCTCTTAGAAAATATCTCTCAAACCATTTTTCAATGTGTCTTACACACTACCCAATGCATTATATTATAATCTGAACGTGACCCTTCACCTTCTCCAACCCTAGATCTAATGGCCAAGATCTAATATTGCCTTTACAAGATCAAGGGTCATGATTCATTCCCTTCAAAATAAATCACTTTAAATATTAAAGTACATTTTCAATTTATAACATAAGTGCACTTTATGAAATAAAGTCACTTTAATATTATAAGGTACACTTTATTAAAAAGTCACTTTAATAAAAGAACCACTTTATCAAAACTTTATAAAAACCCATTACAAAGACAAGTGTCTAGTAGTGTAGGCACAAGATTACTTCCACATAAAAGACACACATGCGGAGTACCTCCCAAGCTAAAAAGATAACAACTATAGATAAGACACAGTGACAGGATGCAAGTTGATGTGATAGAGAAAAAAAGTGTTTGAAATTTCAGAAAAGGTGAAAACCCTAGCTTTCTGAAGGTGTACGCAGGTTGTAGTATAGACAAGTCATGTACATACATAGGCTACAGTATAGACAGGGTGCGTACATATGCAAGCTGCATCATATACAGGTCACATACCTGTTGGATTTTTGTTGGTACAAGCTTAGTACAGGTATAGGTTGTTTTACAGTTCAGTGGCATAGGTTGGTTACAGGTTGTTGGCACGAATTGGTATAGGTTTAACTTGGTATATCTCACAGTGAAAGTGTGGCAATGGTTTCATCATCTATTTGACACTTATATTTTAGGACGGCAGGATGAGGCAAGGATGGGTGGTTGTATCCACCTTCTGATTGTAGCCAGAGAAAATAGGGGGTCATAGCCTCCTTCTAGTTGTAGCCATAGAATTGGGGAGTTGGAGCTTCCCTCAGTTTGTGGCCTCAAAATATAGGGGGTCTGAGCCTCCTTCCAGTTGCAGCTGGAGAATAAATGAAGTGGGTGCTTCCAATGAATGTAATTCTTAAAGACATCTGATAAAAAACATTATGGAGTTTTCTCTCGCATTGGGTTTCTACGTAAAAATATTGGTGTACTGTGTATGTGTATGATTGTTCATTGTTCATGGTTTATTTAATCTGCATTTGTTGAATGATAATGGTATATTGATTAAAAAGACAAATAACACTTACATATTGTGGTTAAAAGTATTAAAAATATTTATTATTGATTCACACCCCCCCCCCATGTAATCANTTGCAAGTAGCAATTGAGAAGACATTGTGACAATGGTTTACACCTAGAAGAGTTGTGATAGAGGTAAAGGAAGCAAGGTTGTGGCAGAGACCCTTGATAAATTCCAGCTAAGTTTGGAATTAGGGGATTGTGAGTAGAAGTGCAGAAGCCTAGAGAAGCATAGAAAGCTCAGAAGGTTCTAGAGGAGACAACCAGGAATACAAAAAGACCAGGTTTTGGAGAGAAACTTGGTGAGGTATTGTGTAGCAAGGTGAAAAAGACTTGTTACTGCAAAGACTATTTGCAGCTCATTGTTGTGCATTGTGAAGCTCAAATATGGAGATCACTAGAGATAGCCATATGAAGGGGTCAAAATGAATCCACATCAGAGTGAGAGAAGATTCCAAAGAAATTGGTAGGAAGGGGACGAATGATAAGGAATTTGAAATAGAATTAACTAAGTTGAAAGAAAGATTAGTAAATTGATGAAGCTACTACATGAAGGAGTTGAAGAATACCAAAGGTGTGGTTGGAAAATGAAGAAGAGGGTAAAATTTCCTATAGTTCAATTGTTTGCAAGAAATTTGAGACGTAGGATGAATGTTCGGTTGAAGATAGAGGAGAGACTTAGAGAAGCTGAGTGCAGAAATCTCATGGAAGAAGGACAAGCAATTTACTTTAGTAAACCGAAACAAGGACCAATCCTTGGAGAGAATAATGAGGAATATGAGAGTCTCATGGAATGTTTGAAAAGTTCAGTTCAACAAGGAGGAAAGATCTCAATCCTAGAGGAATCAAGAGGGATTGATGAGTCTCAAGTTTTACAAAATAATGGTTTGTTTCATGTTTTTAGAGGTACTGAAGATGATAGTGTTGGAAAAGAAATTTCCACAAGGAAGGAAGTAGATTAGCAATATCATAGACAATCAAATGATGCAAGGTTGTTTGTAGAAGACAAAGACAAAGGCAAGATCCCATAAGCTCATCAAGGACTAGAAGAAGATAGATTCTTGGAGAAGTTTCAGACTCCAAGAGATAAAGTGGAGAACAAAAGAAAATTGGCAAATGTCGCAACATGACATATAAGGATAGATGTTACAGTCACTAAGGCTGAGAAGGAGAAATTAGCACAAGAGGATCAAGAAGGGGTCATGGGATATAAGGATAAAAGATAAATTAGGAAATCAAGTCAAGGCACAAGATGGATAGAAAGAAATCAATATGATGAAGTGTATGAATTCCCAAAGTGGACTATGCAACAAAATAGTAATGATGGATATATAAGCATGAAGTTTGAAGACTATGCCAAGATGAGAATGAAAGGAAATTTTTTCCAATTTTTTGATGAATAAAATAGACAAGATGTAGGTTGAGAATGCTTTGCAAGAAATTAAGAACCATTGAATGTGTGGTTGGTTATTTGATAAGGAGACAATAGATTTTTTAGATAAAATAGGTTTTGTACTACATATAGGATCAATGTTGACCAAGGAGCAAGTCATGAAATTGAAATAGAAAAATTTAGAGGATTCTGAGTATGGAAGCCAACAAAAAAATATGAGTAAGTGGTTGTATACGTTAACAGTCTTTGGAGATGAAGAAATTTTGGCACAGTTTGTAAGATGGAAAAGGAATTTATGTGCCTTACTTCTTTGTGAAGGGTGGCATGAGAGAAGAGTATCAATTGAATGGAAGACAAGTATGTATGAGAAAAGGAATGTTCCTGAAGAGAGGATGACTACAGAAGTTCAAGAGAGAAATTATGCACATGAGGGACATCATGGTCATTGTGATATGATCATAAGTTTGATGGAAACTCTAAAAGTTTGTGGACAAAGGATTAATATTGAAGGCATAAATGATTGGTTTTATATTTTCTTATTGGATGAAGAATTAATTTCTTTTGAGTATGAAAGGGTTCCACTCGATACAGAGAACAAGTGGATAATGGGGGAAGAAAGAGAGTTACATTCATTGCATATTTATAAGTATAGGCATCAGGGAGATAGAAAATATTGTGTATCTTTTCAACATGAGAAAATTGTCATTAAATTATGGATGGATGAGAAGAAAAAGTTACAGAAAAACATCTTGGATGCATATCTAGTATGAAATTAGGTTGATGAATGATGGATATGAGTTGGAACAATGTGTGATAGAGCTAGAAACTGGTGAAGGCTGTTTTCTCAAAGGTGATGATGACTATGCAAGTTTGGAACATGAAGATCATGTCAAAGATGGGATGATAGTGAAAAATGATAGTGACATTGAAGTGATCGATTATTGGTGTATGATCATGGAGAAATATTTACAAAAATGTATGAATTCTTTATTATTAAATTTTCGATTTGTTATTTTGATGAGAAATTAACAATGGTGATCAAGAAATTGTTAATGATTGCAACTACGTGAGACATTCTCCAGCTTACAAACCTAAGAGAAATCCCTTGAGAGGGGTGTGTGGTTCCTATATGAGATGGATCTGGAATGTAGAGATGGCCTCCTCCTTACAGAGAGTTGAGAAGAACTCCATATGATTCTCCTGTGTAACGCAGTGAGAAAGGAGATCTGTAAAGTTGGATTTGCCTGTGGCGGAGCACAAGGTGAATGTGTGAAATCCCAAAGTGTTGGGTGCACCGTCATGAGAACATAAATGAGTATGATGTATTATCCTCCTCTGAGTAGAGAGTTGATGAGAAAATCCATATGAATATCCTATGTAATGCAGTGGGAAATAATATATGTTGAGTGGACGTGCCTGTGGATGAGCACAAGTGAATGTGATCCTAGTGGTTGAGCACTAGAAGTGGTTCTTCTGTGTAATGCAATGAGCTAGATATATGGACATCCATATGGATGTGCCCCTAATGGATGAGAACTGGTGGGTGTATGAGATCCCTTGATATATTGTTCAAGAGTCATACCTACCTATAACCCTAATTATAATGTAAAGGGTACAGGTCGGCCCAACCTTAATGTAATTGTTAATTAATGTAAAAGATAACTAATCTGGTCAATATTGATTATATTATGAGATAGAGAGTCCGACCCTATTGTGCCAATAGATAGTTTTGTTGACAGGATCATTTTAGTATAAGTAAAGGTAAATTCCCCAATGAGGAATCATATCTTTTGTGTGAGTTTGGAAATTTCAGCAAGTACAGCTTCTTGGGAAAAGTGTGCACCTCTCTTGGGCACTAGTCTTCTAGGTTTTGAGAACCCTCTTGTGTGCTAGGTTTATTGGTGGTGAATTTATTTCTCTTGAATATTATAGCAAAGTATTTTGGTTGGGTTTTCTTCCCTTGTTGAGAAGGGTTTCCTAGGATACTTCTTGTGTTTTTGTGCATGGTGTTTCTTCTTGTCATCTTGGTTGTTGCAACAATATTGGTTATGGTTAAGTGAAATGATAAAATTGGAATGAAATTCATGATTAACCTTTCTTATTGAAAAATAAAAATGGTATTAGATCATAGGTCTTGAAGAACCCATTGCACAAACAAATTTCATCCATCCTCTCTCTCTCCTAAAGAAACCGTACAGCCCTCCTAGGGTTTCCATACGTTCTGTACGACCTACCCTTCTAGGGGTTTTCAGCACTTAGCACTTGGACGTTGGGGATAAAAAAGAGGTTAGGAGTGTACAACCTCCTTCAGCACACCTCCATCAAGCTTCATATTTCATTTCTGAGCATTTTTACTTTTTGGCCCTAGGGTTTCTAGGGTTTCGCTAATTTCTATGGAAATTTCAGATTTAGGGTTTCCTGCAACTCCTTGAAGGAGCTCTTCAACTCACTAGTGTTATCCTATATTCCAAAGGATTATTTTGGGAATTCATAAGTCCAACTAAACCTATAATTGTTGGCCTATCCTAGCCGTTAGGTTTACTAGCCTAGTTGACAAGGGTTTATCAAGAATCCAAATATGAGAAAAATCATAATGGGAGGAAATATTTATGGTTCATGCAAACTCAATTCTAGGAAAACAATACCTCAAAGAAATGAAGACATCAACATCTCATCACTCTCAGGTATGGTCCCTACCAATGACAATACTTGGCTAATTGATAGTGGTGCCTCCAGGCACATGACTGGTCTTAGAAATCACCTAACACATTTTGTTGAGAAAGAGACACATCTACATGTTTTTCTTGGAGATGATGGCAGATACAATGTAAGAGGATTTGGAACTTCTACCTTCCAACTAGACTCATATATGCAACTTAAATTATAAGAAGTATTATATGTACCCGGAATGAAGAGAAACCTTGTCTTTATTTCTTCTTTGGAAAACAAGGGCTACAAAATTACATTCCCAGAAGAAAGAGTCCTTGCATGGCACAAAGACTCTCATATAAGATCTACCAAGGTAATTGGCATCCTAGAAAACAATTTGTACAAATTAACCATCAAACTTGTCCAAGCCCTACTACATGACACTATCATCCTAAGTGAGTTATGACATAGAATACTTTCTCACATTCATTATATATCCCTCCCATCTCTAGGGAAAATGGTAATAGGTCTACCAGAAATACAGATTCAGCATAAAGGTGTTTGCAAAGTTTGATCCCTTGGAAAAAATATTAAAGGATCTTTCTCAAGCAGTGACAATAGATCCAAGGAAATATTGGACTTGATACATTCAGATGTGTGTGGGCCAATGACTATTGCATCTTCGAATGGGTACTTATACTATGTACTCTTCATAGATGATGACTCCCAGAAAACTTGGATTTAATTTCTAAAGAACAACGATGGAGTCCTTGTAAAATTTCAAGAATTCAAAGCTCGGGTTGAGAACTGGACCGGAAGAAAAATCAAAGTATTAAGATTAGACAATGGTGGAGAATACACCTCAAAAGAATTTAGCAGTTTTTGTATTGAAGCAGGGATCAAGAGGGAGTTCACAGTTCCTTACAACCCTCAACAAAATGTGGTTGCTAAAAGAAAAAATAGAACTATCATTGAGGAACCAAAGAAATGATTCATGATCAAAGCCTACCTATGACCCTATGCGTTGAAGCATGGATGACAACAGTGCATTTTCAAAACAAAATTCCTCATCAGATCCTGAAGAACATTAATCTAGAAGAATCCTTCATGGGAGTGAAGCCTGATATTGGACACTTCAGAATATTTGGATGTCCATTATATTTTTATGTGCCCAAAGAAAAGACATCCAAGCTAGAACCTTTAGGAAGAAAGGACACATTTGTAGGATACATTGAGTCCTCAAAAGCATATAGAATCTACATTCCTGGTCAAAGACAAATTGACATAAGAAGAGATGTTACTTTTGAAGAAGAAGTAGCCTTCCAGAAATCCATAGAGGCTCAAATGGAAATTTATAGTGAGACAATACCTTCTCCCCCTTCAACAGTTCAGAGGGAGAAATATATTATTCTAGATGATATAATATCTCCAATTGATCCAGTTGATCCATCTGATTCAGTTGCTCCAAGAAACATACCCAGAGAAATTGCAGTTGGACATAAAAGGCCTGCTTGGGCTCGACAAACTCTAGAAGAAGCAGAAGGGCATAAATCCCCACAAGGAACAACCAGAGAGAACAAGAGACCAAAGAGATTCTTGTTGATTTTTCAATAAGCAAGGTTAATCATGAAGTTCATTCTAATTTTATCATTTCACTTAACCATAACGAATAATATTGCAGCAACCAAGATCACAAGAAGAAACACTATGCACAAGAACACAAGAAGTATCCTGGGAAACCCTTCTCAACAAGGGAAGAAAACCCAACCAAAATCCTTTTCTATATTCTTCAAGAGAAATACCTTCACCACCAATTAAACCTAGCACACAAGAGGGTTCTCAAACCCTATAATACTAGCACCCAAGAGAGGTGTGCACTTTTCCCAAGGAGGTGTACTTGCTGAAATTTCCAAACTCACATGAAAGATATGATTTCTCAATGGGGAATTTATCTTTACTTATACTAGATTGAACATGTCAACAGAAGTGTCTATTGGCACAATAGGGCCAACCTCACTAGCTCACAATATAATTAATATTAATCATATTAATTATCATTTAAATTAATTATTAATCACATTAAGGTGGGGCCGACCTGTACCCTTTACATTACAATTAGGGGTATAGGCAGGTCTGACTCTTGAACAATATAGAAAGGGATATTATACACCCACTAGTGCTCATCCACTAGGGGCACATCCATAGGGATCTCCATATCTTTGTATCACTGCATTACACAAAAGAACCTCTTCTTCACTAGTGCTCAACCACTAGGATCACATTCACCTGTGCTCGTCCACAAGCACATCCACTCAACAGATATTCTTTCCCAGTGCATTACATAGGAGAGTCATCTGGAGTTTCTCATCAAATATTATAATCAGAGGAGGCTTAGTACATTATCTTCATTTATGTTCTCATGACGATGCACCCAACACTTTGGGATTTCACACATTCACCTTGTGCTCAGCCATAGGTGAATCCAACTTTGCAGATATCCTTTATCACTGTGTTACATAGGAGAATCATCTAGATTTGTTCTCAAATCTATGTTAGGAGGAGTCCATCTCTATGTTCCAACTCTATCTCATATAGGAAACACACACCCTCTCAGGGATTTTCTCTCAAGTTTCTACGCAGGAGAATGTCTCACGTAGTTGCAATCGTCAACACTCCCTCTCAGCTAGGGATGAATTATTCATCATGCCAAGTCTCACAAGGATGTACTTTGAAATTTGTCTTGTATGGAGTCATCAACACTCCCTCTCAACTAGGGAGGCATTCTTCACCAAGTTATTTTGGTGAATATGTCTGCAATCTGCTCATGTGTAGGAAGGTACTGCATGTGTAGGATTTTCCTCTGCATCATATCTCTGATATAAGGATATTCCATCTCATTGTGTTTTGATCCATCAGGAAACAATGGGTTCTCAAGGAGCTTCACACTAGGCTCTTGGTTATCATCATAGGATCCATCTCATGGTAAATTTAATATGTTAGAATCTTTTGAATCCATATGGCTTCTCACATTTGATGCTATATACTCTGCTTTTGTGGTACCCAAGGCCACAACGTTTGTTTCTTGCTTCATCGGGAAATCATGGAAAACTTCATGGTAATACAACAACTGGATGTGATCTTCTGATCCACTGTACTATTTTCTCAATCTGTATTGTCGTATCCTGCAATCTCAAGTTCACACTAGAATCATATCTCAGGCCATATCCAATTGTGTCTCATATGTATCTCAATAGATTCTTTACTGCTATCTAGTGAGTCTATCTCGGTTGACTCATGGATTTACTAAGTACATTCACTGCATAACATGAATTTGATATGGTGTTAACCAGATACATCAATGATCCAATCAGTTCTAGATCAATCTCATATGAATCATCGTCATTATTTTTCTTCAAATATATCACAGTGTTCTTGTATTCTGTCAAGATGAACTTCTTTAATATTCCATTGTATATTTTCCTTGACTCGGGAAAATCTCATTGGTTCTCTATCATACTTCCAAGAAGTAGAGAATCATACTCATATCCTTCATCTTGAACTTAGAATTCAAGGCTTACTTGTTTTCAACAACCAATGCTTTCCAAATAAGTCATCAAAATTAGGCTCCCGTCACCAACACTATAATAATATAGGTTTTGATCAGCAACACTCTTGCTAAAACCCAAACTCATCAATAATACATTCACCTGATATAGTTTCCAACTCATGGATGGTAGTACGGATGGAAGTGTATATGGTTTACTAGATCAAGTGTCTCATCATAGAAAACTCCCTCTGTTTGTGAGAATCCTTTGGCTTTGTATTTCTTGACACTTCCATCAGCTGCGTGCTTTCTCTTATATATCCACTTGGAAGTTACCACATACTTCTCTTCTAGTCTCTGAATTATATCTTATACATCATTCTTTAATAAACATTGGTATTGTTATGGTATCTTTCCATACTTGTTTCTCTTGTTGTTTCTTCAATGAGGTGGCTCATGATTGAAGAACAATTTTTGAAAAACTCTTTTTCTTTCTCAAGGTGTCCCTTGAGGGACTCATATGTTTTTCTGCCTTCTAGCTGAGTCCTAGGCATGCCCTTTTATTCTCTTACTTCAACATCTCTGGACATATCAACTAGAGCAACTAGATTATCTGGAATAATGTTTGTCTCCCTCTGAACTGTTGAAGGGGGAGAAGGTATTGTCTCACTGTCAATCTCCATTTGAGATTCTCTGGGTCTTTTTTTTTTTTAATGTATCTCCTATTTGAGGACAAATATCTGCTTGTCTCATATAATAATCAATCAAATATTGTTTGGACTCCCGTACCAGGGATAATGGTCCAAGTCCTTGAGGGCTCCCATACTAGGGATAATATCCTTCATTAAAAAAATGCAATCAACTATAAAATTAGAGATCAATTGATTTACCTGGGTTTGTAGTCATGTTTTTATCTTAGAGGATGTACTTATCCTCTCTCTTATATTCATTATTTTGAGGTGGATCTGGATCAATGTCAACATTAGAAGCATATTGTCTTCCCTTCTTCCTGGTTGGACAGTTTCTTGCATAGTTTCCATATTTGTCACATCTGAAGCACTAAATTCCTGAAACATCTTTTTTATTATTATAACCTAGGTTTGATGAAGGATTTTCATCTTTGAATGTTTGTCTAAAGTTTCTTTTTAATTTTCCTCCTTTCTTTGTATGGAGTGCAAGAGCATGATTTTTTTCTAAGGATTCTCCCACTCCTCTATTTCTAAGTCTAAGTTCTTCTTGAGTGCAATCTGTCCATAGACAATCAAATGTTGGTAGACTTTCTCTTCCATTGATACTCTGAAGAAAAGGCTCCCACTATTTTGGAAGGTTTTTGAGAGTGATTCGGACAAGTTCTCTATCAAACATGATTTCTCCAATGGTTTCTAGATGTTCTTTAATCTCTCATATCTTCATAAATAAGATAGCAACTCTGTCGCCTTTTGTCATTTTCGTACTTTGAAATTGGCTCTTCAAGGTAATATCTTTGAGGGTGTTGTCACTTTCAAACATTTATTTTAATTCTTCATACATATCATAAGTTGTCTTTAGGTTGTAAATACGAGGTAAGACATGATCTCTTACTGAGTAGATGATTAATTTTCTTGCTTTGACATCTTCTTCCTTTCTTATCTTCTTCTCTACATCTGTAGTTGTGTCTGGTAAGGTTTTAGTTACCACATCCAAAAGGTCATATTCTTCAAGGGTGACCTAAATTATTGATTTCCAGGAGCTGAAGTTGCTTTCTCCATCAAGACTATCTTCTACTAAGGCTATGTTCTTCATTTGTTTGGTTTCTTCAAACTCTCGCTAACTAGATTTTGAAAAACTAATGATTATGTTCAATTAGTAACATTGGATTTTGTTGGGCTTATGACTACCAATAATCAAATTTGATAGTGTCACATAAAATATTGTCAAATTAAGAAAAATGTTTCTTCAATAAGTTCCAAAAATATATGATCAAGATTCTGCAGAAAATTTCGGCACCCTAGAAACCCTAGGGCCAAAAACTAAAAATCCTTGAAATTTGATTTTGAAGGTCTATGGAGATGCGCTGAGGAGGGTCCTACAAATTGGTCCAAGTTTTAACTCCAACTTCCACTTATAAAGGGGTGAAAGGGATGATCAATTGAGGGTTGTACAGATTTCTACAGAAACCCTAGAGGTCGTACAAAAATGCAGAAGGAGGACGGTTTAGTCTTATGAAATATTGTGCAAGGGTTCTTCAAGACCTATGCTCTGAAACCATGTTGATTTTTCCATAATAAAGGTTAATCATGAGGTTCATTCCAATTCTATCATTTCTCTTAACCATAACCAATAATATTGGAGAAACCAAGATCACAGGAAGAAACACCATGCACAAGAACACAAGAAGTATCCTAGGAAACCCTTCTCAACAAGGGAAGAAAACCCAGCCAAAATCGTTTTCTATATTATTCAAGAGAAATAACTTCACCACCAATGAAACCTATCATACAATAAGGTGCTCAAACCCTATAATACTAGTGCCCAAGAGAGGTGCGCACTTTTCCCAAGGAGGTGTACTTGTTGAAATTTCCAAACTCACATGAAAGATATGATTCCTCAATGGGGAATTTCCTTTACTTATACTAGACTGGACCTGTCAACAGAAGTGTCTATTGGAACTACAGGGCCAACCTCAATAGCTCACAATATAAGTAACATTAACCTGATTAATTATCTTTTACATTAATTATTAATCACATTAAAGTGGGGCTAACCTATACTCTTTACATTACAATTAGGGTTACAGGCATGTCTGACTCTTGAAAAATATAGTAAGGGATCTTATACACCCACTAGTTCTCATCCACTAGGGGCACATCCATAGGGATTTCCATATCTCTGGCTCATTGCATTACACAGAAGAACCACTTCTTCACTAGTGCTCATCCACTAGGATCACGTTCATCTGTGCTCGTCCAAAGGAATGTCCACTCAACATATCTTCTTTCCCATTGCATTACACAAGAGAGTCATCTGGATTTTCTCATCAACTCTTCTGCTCAGAGGAGGCTTAATACATCATATTAATTTTTGTTCTCATGACGATGCACCCATCACTTTTGGATTTCACATGTTCGCCTTGTTCTCAGCGATAGGAACATCCAACTATAAAGATCTCCTTTCTCACTACGTTACATGGGAGAATCATTTGGAGTTATTCCCAACTCTCTGTAAGGAGGAGGCCGTCTCTACGTTCCAACTCTTTCTCAGATAGGAACCACACCCCCCTCTCAGGGGATTTCTCTCAGGTTTGTAAGTTGGAGAATGTCTCATTTAGCTGCAATCATCAACAATTCTCAATATATCTTTCATACATGACCCACATTATTGACTCAAATCCATCTTGTCATGGAGAAGCTTCAAGTGAACAAGTATGGAAAGATGCCATGACTAAGTCACTAAAGAATATCAATCTATATTAAAAAATTATGTATGGGATATTGTTCCAAGAACAGAGGGAAAGTTTGTAGTGACTTCCAAGTGGATTTATAAAATCAAGCATGTTTTTGATGGAAGCATCAAAAAATACAAAGCAAGATTTGTGGCCAGAGGTTTTTCACAAGTAGAGGGAGTTGACTATGACGAGAATTTTGCACCAGTATCCCGATACACCTCCATTTGATCTATCATTGCACTAGCTGCTTCCATGGGTTGGAAGCTACATCAGATAGATGTAAAGACAACTTTTCTCAATGGTGAAATTGAGGAAGAAGTTTATATTGATAAGCCAGAAGGATTCATTGTACACAACGAAAGATATCATGTATGCAGGTTGAGGAAAGCCCTATATGGTCTAAATAAAGCACCACGTGCTTGGTACGAGAAAATGGATGGATTTCTGATGAGCTTGGGCTTCAACAAAAGTGTTGTTGATCCAAACTTATATTATCACACTGATGGCAATGAGTGTTTTATTTTGGTCCTATATGTGGATGATATTTTTCTCACCAGCTCAGACAAACTCAGTATTGAGTGAAAATGAGCATTGGCTTCTAAATTTGAGATGAAGGACTTGGGCTTGATGCACTACTTCTTGGGACTAGAAGTATGGTAGAGGACAAATGAGATTTTCCTAAGTCAAGGAAAATATACTATGGAGATACTGAAAAAGTTCGGCTTGACATAATGCAAATCCATGCCCACTCCAATGGTAATGGATTTGAAGAAGATGATTGATGTTGATTTAGGAGAAGTAGATCCACACTTATACCAATAGTTGATTGGATCACTGATGTATCTGGTTAACACCAGACCAAATATTTTATATGCAGTGAATGTGCTTAGCTAGTTTATGAACTAATTGAGACAGACAAACTAGATAGTTGCAAAACATGTATTGAGATACTTACAAGTCACAGTTGTTTATGGCCTAAGATATGCCTCCAGTGTATATTTGAGCCTGCAAGGATATGCTGATACATATTGGGCAGGAAGCGCAGTGGACAGAAAAAACACCTCTGGTTGTTGCTTCACTTTAGTGTCTTCCCTGGTTTCCTGGTGAAGTAGGAAACAGAGCTCTGTGGCATTAAGCACCGCAGAGGAAAAGTACATTGCATTGAGTGTAGTAGTTCACGAAGTAGTGTGTCTTCACAAACTTCTGAGTGACTTGTTTGATCATGAGATGGATCCTACTGCTATTCATTGTGATAACCAGAGCTATGTAAAGTTCTCCGAGAACCATGTATTTCATGATAGATCGAAACACATTGAGATAAAGTATCACTATATCAAAGACATGGTGCAGAGGAAGACATTACACATGTAGTATCTTCCTACTCATGAACAGATTGTGGATATCTTCACCAAACCACTTGCCAAGACAAAGTTCAAGTATTTTCATGAGAGACTTGGCCTGGTGGAAAATGCCTCCCTAGCTGAGAGGGAGTGTTAATGATTGCAGCTACGTGAGACATTCTCCAGCTTACAAACCTAAGAGAAAGCCCATAAGAGGGGTGAGTGGTTCCTATATGATACAGATATGGAATGTAGATATGGCCTCCTCCTTACAGAGAGTTGATAAGAACTCCAGATGATTCTCCTGTGTAATGCAACGAGAAAGGAGATCTGTATAGTTGGATGTGCATGTCGCAGAGCACAAGGTGAACGTGTGAAATCCCAAAGTGTTGGGTGCATAATCATGAGAACATAAATGAAGATGATGTATTATCCTCCTCTGAGTAGAGAGTTGATGAGAAACTCCAGATGACTCTTTTGTGTAATGTAATGGGAAATAATATATGTTGAGTGGACGTACCTATGGATGAGCACAGGTGAACATGATCCTAGTGGTTGAGCACTAGAATTGGTTCCTTTGTGTAATGCAGTGAGCCAGATATGGACATCGATATGGATGTGCCCCTAGTGGATGAGCACTAGTGGGTGTATGAGATCCCTTTCTATATTTTTCAAAAGTTAGACATGTCTATAACCCTAATTGTAATGTAAAGGGTACATATCGGCCCCACTTTAATGTATTGTTAATTAATGTAAAAGATAATTAATATGGTCAATAATAATTATATTATGAGATAGAGAGGTTGGCCTTGTTGTGCCAATAGACACTTATGTTGATAGGATTAGTTTAGTATAAGTAAAGGTAAATTCCCCATTGAGGAATCATATATTTTGTGTGAGTTTGGAAATTTCAGCAAGTACACCTTCTTGGGAAAAGTGTGCACCTCTCTTGGGTGCTATTCTTCTAGGGTTTGAGCACCCTCTTGTGTTCTAGGTTTATTGGTGGTGAAGGTATTTCTCTTGAAGATTATAGCAAAGGATTTTGGTTGGGTTTTCTTCCCTTGTTTAGAAGGGTTTCCCATGATACTTCTTGTGTTCTTGTGCATGGTGTTTCTTCTTGTGATCTTTGTTGTTGCAACATTATTGGATATGGTTGAGTGAAATGATAAAATTGGAATGAACTTCATGCTTAACCTTGATTATTGAAAAATCAACAGAAATAGAGTATGTTTGAACATCCACAACTATGTAGACTGAACATGTAGCTTGGAGATATGCATTATTGGTTTCATGAGTTTTCATTTGATAAAGAGTATCCTCAAAGAGTTGAGGACAACAAAGCATATGGGGTCAAAAGAATAGAAACAAAGGCCATACAAAGTCTATATGAGGAACTGAAGCAGCAAGAAGAAGATGGCACATGGTGTATGGAACAAAGTTCCATAACCATTTTGTATTGTAAATTTATTCTTGGGAGCAACATATGTTGGAAAATGATGTAGAGACTCAAGAAATAGCTAAATTCATAGCACTCTTATGTGCAGAAGTGCAGAAGAAGATGGAGATAGATTTTGAAGTGGAAGAATTGTACATAGATTCGAGGTAGTTTTTCAAATGGATACATAGTCTATTGGAGCAACATGACAACAACATGTGTGGAGAAATGCATCAACAACATAAATAAACAAATAAACAAAAAGAAAACAAGCTATGGGATCTTGGAAAATTGGAGACAACGGTAAAGGAACAGTGAAGTAGAGCATGTCGACAAAAACCACACAAAGTATGGGATCCAGTAGGACTTCAACCAATATAAGATTCATGAACATCAATTCATGAATTTCTTTTGTACCCTGGGAGTCTGATGTAGGAGCATAGTTCCCAAAGTCAACATTGTTGAAAAAAATCTAAGGGGGTCTTGAAATTTGCCAAAGGGAGTGGGTTCCCTTAATGAAATTGTTGTATTTTTCCTAGGTTTGTATGAGTCTAGATGGATAGGGTTTGTTTTCCGTAATTATTATCTAAATGGATTATTTAAGCAAGTAGTTGGGTTAGTGTATATTTTCCTAAGTATGGAGGATTCGATCTTATTGATCCTCATATGTATGTAATCAAGAATAGAGAGAGGGTCAAAATAGATGGTAGAGGAGTGTTATTGTTGTAATTAGTTGTAGGATTTTAGGGATTTGTTCTGGTAGATCTTGAAGTTTTTATTCCACATAAATATGCAAGCCTTCGGGCATGAATAGTGGTGAAAAATAGAGAGAAATTAGGCAGGAGGGCCAGGGCCAGGGTCGGAGAAGAGGCCAAATGTATGTAATCATACCTTGAAAGAGATAGAAGGATTTATGAGTTATATAATTCTTGTATAGAGTTGTGTTAATGAAATGAGTATTTTATATTCCTCTAGTATCATGTGGTTGATCTTGCATTTAAGTATGTGTGTATGTGGTTACTATTGAAGGGAGAGTCTTTGTGTAAAGGAGAAACTATGAGAAGTGAACCGAAGTTGAATATTTTAGAGTAAAGATGTCAAAAAGGAGAGGGTTGAAGATCCTATGAACTTCAAAGGAATGAAGGAATTTACAAGCGTAACTAGCTAAGAGAACGACATCTGGAGCATCAAGATTGGATAAATAGGCATCAAAACCATTTGAATCGTGAGATCTAGAGTGATTTTTTAGGAGGAAGGTTTGACCATTCATCATCATAGATAAATGGATGAGAATGATTGGTGAATGACTGGACTAAAAATTTCAAAACACAAGAATAAGGTTTTGTGTGGACTAGTGGCCTGATGCCCTAATGATCCGATGTCCCGGAGGTCGAGACATAGTATACAGGAGTTCACAGAGAACCATCAGTGATCTAGTTTTTCGATTATCCTATTGGTTGGTTGACTGTAATATAAATCTAAATATTGCATCATTAAACAAGAGGTTAAGCAATGTGGTTAAGGAAAAGGTTTAAGAAGAGGCTTAAGCATTTAGAGCCTACCTCATGTACATTGTTTTTGGTATATAATTAAGCCTTGGTTGTATGGGATTGATGTTAAAGGTGAATTTAACCATTCCAATCTAAGGGTATTTGTAGGGTCAACGGGATCTCCCTCCATCAGTAGTGAAGGGGTACATTCCTTGGATTAGGCAAGTCAAGAGGAAGAGAGCTGGTGGAAAACGAGATAGTTGTAGAAGAATACCATTGGGTTGTGGGATATCTAAATTGTGAGTGGATTGTGAGAGAAATCCTATTTTATGGATTCCAAGCCCCCAAACAAGGATGATTTTTTGTTGATATATATAATATCAAGTATATGGTTGTGTGGAATGTCCGTCCCAAGAAGCTAGTTACACAATTGTTCTAAAAAGATAAATGTTTGTGTGTCATGTGTTATTTTATGAGATAAATTGTTGTGTTTTAACTCTTTATATGTGAATGGTTTATATGTTGTTGTGTATGGGGTTAATTAGTTGAATTCATGTTTATTTAATCATGTTGTAGCTACATTTAAATTAATGGTATCTGAATGGTTAAATATGTGTGTATTCATGTAGCTAGTAAGCTACAAAATTAGTTGGTAGAGAAATTTTATTTTATGGGTATTTTCGCAAGTAATGGACCTAAGCTGGGATAGGGTACATTACAAAATGTTTAATGCATATTGATGTGCATCTATGCATATGGACATGCTTGAACATATTTGTGACATGTTTGTAGACTGAGATTAGTCTATTGTTATTATGAAATAATGATGTCATGATAATTGAATAAGACTAATTATGGATTGTGTGTCTAGGAAAAATGTTTATAGCATGGATGAAAATGATGATAATGATGTTGTTGATTATGTTAACCATCTGTTTGAAGATGAATGAGAATGGTAATATTTTTTACCAAGAGGATTGGTGAAGGGAGCATGTGAGCTTATATGAAATACTAGTTGATCATATAGCATCAAGTAATTTCATAACAACCATGCAAGGATGTGTGTGGTT
The DNA here is from genome assembly GCA_009831015.1 of Picea engelmannii. Lineage (NCBI taxonomy): Eukaryota > Viridiplantae > Streptophyta > Pinopsida > Pinales > Pinaceae > Picea > Picea engelmannii. The sequence goes on along the minus strand of ML781019.1, from coordinate 609,453 downwards.
TCTTATGATGCATAAATTCTTAAGAGAATTGAGGTAAGAATTCCCTCAATTAAATTTCATTATTTGAATTTGTGTGTAAAGGTAGAGGGCCATGAATGTACACATGTTGTATAATGCTTGTATGCAATTATATTAAATTTAATTGCATAATATGTTATGATGGGTTATGATATCATAACCAAGTCATTTCAGTAGATATATTCTTGTTATAACAATGACTACCAATAGAGCTATACATCTATGATACCATGGTGTGGTTGGATATCAAAGGGCCATAGCATTATACAAGTGCTCATTTAGTCTTCCTAGTTATAATCAATGTTTGGACTGCAACCTCTTTGCCGACACTAAAGAGAACTGAAGGAATATATTCCTAGTGTTGTGTATGGTTTGAAGAGGAAAGCATCCAAAAGATCAAACAAGTAATTAAGAAGAGTTTGGATGATGTTTTGAGGCATTGGATAGACCTCCCAACTCACCATGGTGGAATACATGATATTGATATGCGGTATTACAAAGTCAATGCAATGATGGATTGTGTAGGTGTGTCCATGGGTATTAGCACATTAGTTTATTTATTGGTAATGTTTTATTACATTATGAGAAGCTTGGTATGCTAGATAATGCATGTGCAAGGAATGATAGTTTCATTCCATCTAATATGAATAATAGTTGGAAGTGATTGAATTTTTAGAATAATATAATTTTGAATTCACTTTATGGACTGATTGCAAATGTAGCAATGAGACATTAATGTGCATGAATACTGACAATTTGTTTGGAAAAATGAAAGTTGAGAAAATTGCAGGAAAAATGGTCTTGGATATGGAAATGGTGTAACCCCATAAGGAATACTAATGCATGTTGTTGAAGATCCAAACATTTTGAGAAGAAATCTCAAGCTTAGGAAACTTGATTTCCTATATGAAATAGATTTGGAAAATTAATAAGTAAATTGATATGATGATATCTCATGATGATTGTATGTGTGTGATACAGAGGAGATGATGGTTATTGAAGCTATAAATCTCGGGAAAAATGTTATTGTTAGGACATGGGAACCCTATGATTCCATAGGTTACAAATTGTCAGTGGGAATATGAAAGTAAGTTGACCCTTTCCTTGCATGATAACACCTTGGCAAATTATGGATTTCCCAAGGGACTGTGTAGCAATGAAAATTATGCTTGAGCCTAGAGGGTGAGTATAGCAAGGAAGAGACAACGAAATAATGTGCATGGCATGGTGGTTGGAATCAAGAAGGTGTGTCGGAAAAGAATAGTAAGGTGAATTCTTTCTCATGGAAACTTTGTGAAGCACAGAATAGCCATACAAATAAGTATTCGATTATGATTGCAAACTTATTTAAATACATGTTTATATTTTGGAATTGAGAATTCCTATGAATAAGATAATTGTTAAATAATGAGGGTTATAACATGTATTTTTTCATGATGGCTATATAGGAACAATTGAATAATTAAGACATGAATCGAGTACTTGGAGAGAAGAGCAATGAAAGGATATGGACCCCAAGGAAAAAGGCATGGAACAAGTAATGTCCAGTGGAATTGTTACATCTCAAAGAAATAAAAGTGGAGTTGAAAATACCATGCAGGAGGCACACATGCAACTATTTTAAAGTTTGGATATTCCATCATCACAACTAGATTTCCTAGAGCCACAAATCTAATATTTTCTACCAACCTTGTGCTAGAGCCCTGGAGAGAAGTAGTACAACATGAGGGATTGTAGTGCAGAGAAGGGGATACACTTTCTTGGGTTGTGCAAGTTTAGGGGAATGAGAGCCTGTTGGTTGGAATTGTTGTGGGAATCAATAAATTGTGAAATTTGTTGTAGTTGTAATTCTTGAAGTTGCATCTATGATACTTCCTAATTGGTTACGCATTAGAGCCTTGGAGGGGAGTGGTACATCCCAAGGGACTGCAAAGCAAAGAAGGGGGTAAATTACCTTGGGTTGTGCAAACTAAGGGGAAAGAGAGATCATTGCTACTGCCAGAATTATAAAATGTGAAATTGTTGTATATGATTTTGGGCCAAAGTGCCTATGTATATATGTCTTGGCCAGGGTGCTTGTGTATATCTGTTTGGGCTAGAAATCATGTGTGATATTAGGCCAGAGAGTCTATATGTTGACTAGAGGCTGAAGAGCCTGGAATTGTAATATGTGTGTACACCTATAGGGTGTTGTGCACTGAGGATAGTGCAAAAATAAGGGGGAGAGGATGTAACATCCTCAGTGTTAATCCCCATGAATTATAATGTAACTGTATAAATGTGATGTAGGTTGGTGAGTCGATATGTTTGGGGCGAAGAGCCCATATTGATTAATATAGTCGAGGGCCAAACTATGTAAATGGTACATTGAAATAATCAATAAAATAATAATCATTAGTTGTGATACAAGAGGGACAGAAGTGATGGGTGGCTATAATTGCACAAAAAAGGAGGCTAAAAGGGAAACCCATGTTATTTTCTTAAGTTAATGTATCATTACTGTCTAATATTCCCTTTGACTTATTAGACACTCAATAATTGAATTCATGTAAGAGGGTGTGTCTGAGAAGTCACATCCCATAGTTACTGGGAGCATGGGACTGAAGTACAATCAATATTGGGGAGTGTGAGAGTCAACATGCATGGGAGAAAAGGAATTTTGAATGGAAAAAGAGGACAATTTTGACACGTTGATTATGGGCAGCAAGAGAAGAGCACAAGCCATGATTTGTTTGATGGAAACCATTATTGGGTTGTGTTTATGCTGGAAATGTGGCATGTGTTCCTGTTAAAAAATGGACTGTGTGCCTATGGATCATTTTTCCTATTGAGGAAATGGCTCAAGAAACTTGTGAAGGTTGTTGTGAACACTCTTGGAGCAACTAAGAGTTCTTAGAGTCCCCAACTAGGAGATTCCTAGCCAATTGAGTGCACTATATCCCTTAAGATAAGTGGGAAAGCCTGGAGAACTACATGGCAGAGAAGGGGGATCCCATTCCTTGGGTTGTGCGGGTTGAGGGGAAGAGAAATGGTGGATTGGAACTATTGTTGGAGTGGAACCTGATTTTTGGGTTGTTGAATGTGTGGACAGTGGAAAAGAGGGTCAAAACTCTTTGTCGACTCATAGCCTCAACTCGGGGGTGCCTTGTTGTTGAGAGAAAATGAACAATAATACTATGGCTAGGAGGAACGTCCTTCATATGCATCCAGTTGGTTATTTTATGAACATATAAGTTTTTTTTATGTTTATTATGTTAATTCCACTATGCAAATAGTTGTATTTGAATGTTGTGTTTTATCGCATGAATGGTTGCATTCATGTTTTAAAATATGCTATTAGATGCATGTTGAATTATGATCATGTTTCCCCTTGGTTTATTTTAGATGTATGGGACATTTAAAAAAAAAAAAAAAATAGAAGGAAAAGGTATTTTACAATGCACTCCACATTTCATGAAGCATCCCCAAGCATTGTGTGAACATTTTCGGAGTAACCCCAAAAAATAATACTTGTTTGGGTTCTTTGTGTGCATTTTCTTAAATACACGGAACATAGAATTGTTACAAGTTTGGATCAGAACTCAAATAGAATTTTTTTGCAAAAGTTTTTCCACCATAATTTATCCACCAAATATTTACAAAAAATAATAAAATAAAAAGAATTAAATTACATTTCATTCCAGTAGCAAACAAAAAATAAAGAAAAGAAAATTAACTTCCAAATAAAACCCATAATTAAAATTATAATTTTTTATTATTTGCTTTGCATTGAAGTCTTCATTTATTGGACATCAGTGTCAAAACCAAATAATATGTTGGACCTTCCTATATAACTCCATCTCTTGATTAATTATTTTATAGTGAATTGGATCAGGGACCATCCTCTAGAGGAAATTAACCCTTCCATAACCTTGTCATTAAAATAAAAACTACATGAGTAAGCAAAAGAGGGGTTGAGGGCAAGCACTATTACATGAATATGAAAATGGAGCATCTTGTTACATCAATCATCAATGAAAACCTAGAGCAATAGATATTTTTCATATCCAAGTCTATCTTTGTCCTCATAATAAGATTGGATAACTTAATCCATGGCCTCATAAAAGTAACTAACTATGAGTTTTTCCCCATCAATAAAGAAGAGAACATTTACCAAAGGTTGGATAATCATGAAAACTTCCTCCACTCCTCCCCAAAAGGAATAGTGTTACACTAATTTACCAATGGTTATCCCTCCCTATTTTGTGTTAATTGTATAACTATGCTACACATTGGAAATGAACATCCTATTAACCTCCAATTATTAACGGTGTAGAGAGTGAATAGAAATTATGTTGGTGGAAATACATGTGAGGGAAGGTTTCACCAACTCATTCTTCAATGTGAATCTCCTCATTAGGCTAAGAACAAATGCATGGTTATATATGTATTTTATGATTCTCTTATTTGAATCAATGACCTTGATAAACTAGATGTTACCCACATCCTCAAGCATCAAATTGATGCAATGGGTAACACATGGACTCCAAAACAATGTGGGATTCCTCTTCATTAGCACTATTTTGGTGGGCACATAGTTAGTAGAATTATTTGTTATGACTTTCACAACACACTGCACACCTACCTCTTGGAAAATCTCATCTAACAATTCACACATCTATGGTGCATCTTTAACATGCATCAATGCATCAATGGATTTAATAAAACATTGTACCCTTGGGATAATGTACCAAGAAATTGAGGGTCTCACCCATCACACATCACCATGCATCTAGTTCCCTCCTATGATTATCTTAGGTCCTCCAATCTAGTGGCAATATCATTTTTTTCCTTTTGAAGGATTGTCCCTACAAGTCCTCGTCAATAGGGGATTTATACCCTTGGATAACAACAATGACAACATAAAGCATTACCTAAAATAATGGATCCATCTTGGCAATTCTCAAATGTTTGTCACTCCAAAAAATACACCTCCCCACAAACATTCCTACTTCTTCCTTCTCCTTTCTTTTAACAATTGATTAAATGGATATCTATGACCCATGTCTAGTACTCAAAACAAAGAAAGGTGAGGTTCTCATGGAAGGTGAACACAGGGAGTCCCTCTCATTATTACCATTGTTGAATATGCTTGTAATTATTGAGGATCTAGCTACTACTTCAGAGATAATTTCAAGTTTGAGCATATGTGTCTTCCTTCTTCTTATCATTTTCATGAATAACTTGATGGAAAACTCACATTATTTATAGGCTTGACCTTGTACAAATATCAACCTCTTGGAAATCTATTAAGGAAGTATTTCAAACGACAGACCCCCCTCCTATCATATATTTTCCATATAGCTTACAATTCCTTTTTAATCAATTTGTCCCATCTTTAGGTTTACCATATTTCCAAATGGATTCAAATCCTTCCACATGTCGACAAGGAAATTTTCACCTTAAAACTTCAAATCTAGACTTAAAAAAAAGGAAAATAAAGAATGCTAGTAAAAATATCATACCTATAAAATCATTATATGGCCCATGAAAAAACGACAATAAGAGGCAATAAATATGCACTTTGCAAACCCTTGCATAAATGTAAAAAAAAAAAAATAGCTATCGGGTGGAATTTTAACAAATATATGGGAACATAAAATCCTAGCTAGAAATCAGTCCCCACCCCCAAGAAAATTTCTTTGATAGTGATTAAAACTCCACTCCCAATTCCCAATAGTTGCAAAGACAATAACCCCAAAAAATCTCTCTCTCTCTCTCTCTCTCTCTCTCTCTCTCTCTCTATATATATATATATATATATATATATATATAGAGAGAGAGAGAGAGAGAGTACAAGGAACCAAAATTAGGGGTTGAAATTACCAATATGTTTTAGTGACATCAATGGGGGCTTGGTTGGTTAGTAGAGTGGGATGTTTTTATTCCTCCCACCAAGGTTCAAATATCCCCAGAGAGATGTTCACTCCTTGTGGGCCATCTTGTTCATGTAAGTAGGTTATTTCATGAAGTTAAGGCCAAGTGTAAACAAGTGTGCCCCTCTTGTAGCAAGCCCCACAATGGGTCGTATTACAATGGGAGGGGGAATTTAATTGCTTCCTCATTAGGGGAGTCCCTCTCCCCCATAACCCATGTCTTCTTTAGCATTTGATGTGTCTTAAAAAAAAACACATGTTACATCTTTGAAGGTCAATTTCTAGTTTTACAATCACAAGTTCCATGTAGAACTATAACAATATACAACAAAATAAAAACACAATATCGATATACAACATAACAAAGTGAAAAGAACAACCATAGCAAAACAAATAGCCTTTAAATTTATAAGAGGAAAGGCTCCAACACTCCACTTCTACTAGTAATATTATTCTTACAATCTAAGAATATTCACTTGGCTTCACTAACTAGAGGAAAATGACATACAAAGGGTTTTTATTCTACAAATCCATGCTTTTCCATGTCTTCGGCCATGTCCATAGTGCTATCCTTTTAAATTTGTGTTGCATAGTATAGAGCTTAAATAAAACACATTTAGACACTCACCATTTCTATCGAGTATTTATGCAAGCACATCTCACTAGACAAATCAGAACAAAGAGAGACCACAATTTAGGAGGAATCCCACCAAGCTCTGATACCAACTGATATGTTATGATAGGAGGAAAATGGCTCATCAAAATTATATAAATTATTACTACCAATGAAAATGAGAGATAACTAAGGATAGTATAAAGAAATGAGAAAATGTCTCAACTCTACCCTTAATTTTAAAGACATGATTATAAGATGGTGAGTAGTTAGACATGTTACAACTCAAACTCTCACAAAGTGAAAGTCTCTCCCTGTGAGGGAGAGCTTGGGGCAATGGATAGGAAAGCCACCCACTATCACCTCAGCGGCCTTGCCTCTGCACTTCTAGACTAGGGTTGGTATCCTAAGGAGGGTTTTCCTATGGGGTCAAACTAGGTCCTATCATTGTATTTCGGATGGGTGAGGACAAGGACTTGTTTTGACTCAAGTTTTCCAATAGATTCTTGGAAGTTAAATCTTACCCGCAAGATTATTCAATGTAACTCATCAATCCACCATTACTCTTCATACTGTATCAAATAACCAATGACGTGCAGTATATAATATCCAATGTAAAAGGTGCAAAGTATGAGTATTAATATATCACATGCACAACATGTATTTCTTCATCTATTATCCAACTCTGTGAGCATATTCAAATCAGAGCAATATGATCACAAACTATTCACCACCCATACATTAATAACCAATGGGATTGCAAACTTGTAACAATGTGAAATCTATATAAATGTATCACACTTATATCGATGAAAAATTTATGAGAGAGTTTCAAGTGTTGAATATAGTGTGCAACCAAACCATAAAGTATATGATTAGAGCATTTAGAGAACAAGTGTCAAAGTATGTATTAAATCTCCACTTCTATCCTTGATCAAACTGGAAATTGTATCAACTAACAATTACTTTACTCATCACAAAATAGTGAGGGTGATCATATATCATCAAAATAGGACAACTCAATAGTAAGTATAGTGTTATAGGTCATATTCATTGTCCAGTTATGAGCCACATAATTAGAAATTACACCAAAACTCGGAGCATGTATTAAATTTCACAGATATACCATCAAATGATGATCCTTTCATAAAACGCAAAGATACTAGATCTGTCATAAAGTACTCAAAGAAACGAAATATATGTCAACAAGTAAGGACTAACACTAGATTTCAAATAGACCTTGCACCTTGCAGAATGTGATAATGGACCAATGATTAATATATATTTAAAACCCTGAATGTAGTGGCATAAAGTCTCAATATAATGCAATGATTCAAGGGCTAGTAAAATCATTAGGTCTTCTCATTGTTGGTGCATTGGCAACAATTTTATGGAGTAGAGAAACAGAAAAAAAATGTTGCACAAGGGAGGTTCACTTGACCCTTACTTGCACACTAGTAACCCTACAATTTTAATAGTTCTCAATAGAGATATTGGAAAACAAACAAAAGGATACATTGAGCCCTTATGCAAGTTCATTGGGGTACTTCTTGAATTGATTTATTACCCTTGATAATTTAGATTATGATGGAGTCAAAATGTTTGCAAGCATATGGTGCATACCTCCATCACATGCATTTATTTACCTCTACAAATTTTGTGGGTAGTTTGGATAATAGAAAGAGGATAGATAATGATTGGCACAATCAAGAGATCATTGGATTGATTAGCTTATTACAAGATTCGAAACAAAGCATTCATAATGTTTCATAACAAGCAATTATCCCATCACACATGGGCTCATTAGATCTCTGCAGTTTGAACAATAGATAAATCCTTAGAACAACAGATTTAGAAGAAGGCCACGTTAGATTTTTTAAGAAGGATGTTTGTCTCTCTTTCAAATCGATTGATCTCCAACTGTAAGTTTAATAAAGGATGTATCAAACGTTGGAAATAAAAAGGTGGTTACACCAGACTTGCACACAAAATTATCCTTGGATAAATGGATGGCAAAGAATCCCTGGATAGTTGTCAAGGAATAGGTAATGACCAGCCCTTTAGAAGGGTAGTTGGGCTAGTTCGGGCATTGATTTGTTGTTTTGTATGTAATATGACAAGGATATGCCCCAATGTTATGTAAAGAATGAAATGAATGAGGAACCCTAGACCCATGTCTACAAACATGTATTCAAAAGTTTGAGAGAGGGGACAACAAGCAATGTACAATTTGATAGATCAAGAACATCATTCCAAGCATGTTGGTTAGGGAATAAAAGAAAGATAGATCAAATCTGAAAAGATGCAATGTTTGTGCCCTAGGGTTTGATCTCTAGGTAAGATATGTAAAGAATGAATCAGATCTAAACCATCATAAATAGAATGCTAACAACAAAAAAAATTTCAATGAACAATAGGCAAGAATCAATTAAAATAAAGGTATGACAATGAAGTTCAAGGAAATATAGCATGAAGATAATACATGGTGAAACCCTAGATTGAAAAAGTAAAAGGAAAAAAGACAAAAAATAGAAAAGTTGATTTATTTATTTTTGAGTGGTTGAAGACTAATGAAAGACCAGTGCCTTTGGAGGGCTATGGGGTCACAATGTCAAATACAAGTGAAATATATGGTTTAATATAAGGTAATGTTGATGACACTTGGAGGATTTCCATTTAAGAGTTAACTAGGGTTATAAGTTTCCCTTCAAGGTTGGATGAGAGGATCGGTCCATGGAAAAGTCTTTCCTGTTACTATCAAATTGAACTCAAAGGTTGGTCAAGCAAAAGGATGAAGCCTTGGAATGTCCTACCTTAATGCATGCACAATAACTTCAATGATCAAAGGAGAAAGGTTAGAAAAGTTACCTTGAAAACCCTTCCAAGTGAAGTATTTCACCCTTCTTTGGACTTTTAGTAGCCTTTTTCTTCCAACAAGCCTTCAAGGGTGATTATCTAATCCTTGAAAATATTGTTGATCATTGCAACTTCTTGAGACATTCTCCAGGTTGTTCTCCTCTGGACTAAGTTGAGACGATTCATGAGAAATCCCATGTGATGGGTGTGTCATACTCCTCTGGACTGAGTTGAGATGATGTGTGTGGTCTCGTGTCATGCTCTAGACTGAGTTGAGATGACTTGATATGGTCTCCTATTGGACTCCTATGGACTTAGTTGAGTCAACTTGAGATAGCTCTCCAGATAGTACTCCTATGGATTTAGTTGATTTGATCTGTTGAGAGTGACGTCCTTGTGGCTGGGCACATATGGATGTGTTCCTAGCAACAGAGCACTAGAGGATGTGTGATATCCCTTGCTATATTGTCAAAGAGTAAGACTTTGGTAAAACCCTAATTTGTATTGTAAAGGGTACAAGTCGTCCCCACCATGTAAAGATAATTAATATTCTGTAAAGATTAATTATATTTGTGAGTTGTACAAGTTGGCCCTATTATGACAAGTGACATATCTATTCGTTGAGTTAAGTATTGTATAAATAAGAGATAGATCCCCAATCTGGATCATCTCTTTCATTCACTCAACGCATGGTCTGAAATTGGAGGACTGAATTGCGCACTTCTCTTAGGCGCTAGTTTTCTCAGTCATAGAAGCACCCTCTTGTGTGCTCTAGGATTTGTGGTGTGGAGGATATTCTCTTGAAATATAGAAAAGGATTGTTGGTTTTTCCCCTTGATCGAGAAGGGTTTTCATAGGATAATTTATGGTGTCTTGTGCATGGTTATTCTTCTTGTGATCTTGGTTTACTGTAGCTAGTGTATTGTTGTTGTAGTGTTTATGGTTCAAGTAAATGCTAAAAAATAAATAAACTATATGTTTGAGATAACCATTCAAAAATTCAACATGGTATCAGAGCAGTTCTTGAAGATGATCATTTACACAATCATGAAGGAAGGTCATAAAGGTTGCTAGACCCCTGTCGTCGGTGTAAGGAAAGGGTTGGACCCCAGTGGTGAAGTTTTAAGGCTGGCCACATGCCTATTATCCTTGGTCGAGCTTTGATGAGGGTCCTAAAAGGAGACCACAACATGGATAATCCCCTTTAGGGCTTCCACAGATAGAAGGATCCCAAACCACATACTTAAAACCAAAAATTGCAGACCTATGGCAGCACTGAGTGGATCTGAAGTTAGTCATTATGACAGTTTTGAAGCACATCTAAAAGACAATTTTGTGACAAAAATTTAGGCATGTTCTAAGGCTATTTTTGAACAAATGATAAGGAAGATTTTAAGGTCTAGTATGAGGCCTATTATGTGGCATAATTAAGGCTACATTTTAGAGAAGATTTCAGAAGATAAGGACTTCTCTTCTTGGCACAAAATTATAGAATTTAAGGGATATCTTTTAGCAGTAATATTGGATAATTTCATACCTGGGTTGAGGTCCCTCTCTTTTGAATCAAATTAAAGGAATACTTCATGCAAAGTTTGAGGATGAAGTTTGGATCCATCCTATGTATATCCAAGAAAATATTGAGGAGAAGCTAGGTCAATTTTGAATCTTAGGCACAAGTTTCAATCTTGCTACAGGAAGTATGCTAGCCAAGTTCTAAATCTGAGTTTGAATAAATTTCTGAAAATTTGTTTCAAGAATGATCCTTGGTATGAATTTTGAGTGTGTGCTATGTTGAAATTAGTTCAACTGCAAGAGACATTCTCTGGTAGGATCGCATAAGACCCTAGTTGAGGACTAGGGCCCCCAGTGCACTCCTGGGGTTTATTGGTTTGGGACCAAGCATTAAGAGCCATGGAAAAAGACCCTAGTGAGGGCCCCCAGTACATGACTGGGGTTCTTGGTCTAGAACCAAGAAGTAAGTCCCTAGTGTGTTCTAGGGCCCCTGGATGTGTTCTAGGGAATCCTTACTGGGTGCTTGGATTGATCCTTGGATGTGTTCCTTAGTGGTTGATGTAAGTCCCTAGATGTGTTATAGGGCCCTTGGATGTGTTCCAGGGAACCCTTGCTTAACACATGGGTTGATCCTTGGTCTTGTACCTCGGTGGATAAGACCCTAGATGTGTTATAGGGCCCCCAGATGTGTTATGGGGAAACCTGGTCTTGGACCAGGTAGATCTTGGTGAAATATCAAGATGTGATGATGTGTGATCCTCTTCCTCTCTCCTGGGATGGTCCATGAGACCTAGGAGTAAGCTAAGAAGATGGACATGACCACATTGTTGATGTTCCCTCTTATGCAGTGATGATAAAAGTTTATAAGCCATTATGAGACTTATGTGGACATGTTTTTCCATTGAGGACCCCCTTGAATTTGTATTAAAAATCCCCTTGCTTGTTGTCTTGTTTTCCTTCTTGTTTTATGTGGTGTTGGGGTTTTATACTTACTTTGACTTATTTTACATTTAATTAATATTTATATTAATTAAATTGTCATTATTAAATTATTTTATTTTATCCCTACCCTTCTTCTTGTTGAAATAATGTAACTGCAAAGAGTATTGTTATTATTATTTGATATATTATTCATTGGATCAATCCCCATTGTGGATTGATCATGTCGGCTATTGTAATAGGACCAAATCCCCTTTTGTGGATTGATCAAATGATAATTATAATAGGCAGAATAAGAAGTCAGCCCCAGCAGATATTAAAGGGGCCCCAGAATATATTAAAGATGGTTGTAACCACCCAGTTGGAGAAGTCGGCCTTGCTAGTGAAGAGACACTTCACACGTGCCAGTCTAATATAAATAAGGAGGCTAGCACCTCACTTAGACATACACTCACTTGCTCATTTCATGAGACAAGTTTCAGATCTACAGTTAGAGAAGAAGGAGAGAGAGTGGTGCATATCTGGGAGAGGAATTTCTGTATTAGTTTAAGAGATCTCTTGGCATTGTATTGGCTATCTATATTAAGGAAGCTTTGCTGGGTTTTCTTCCCCTAGAGGGTTTCCCCGGATAAATGTTGTGTCTCTTGTGATTGTGTATTTCTCAGTGATCTTGTATTATGTTATTGTTATCTAATATGAAAATAACTATAATAATGGCTTAAACATTAACATGGTATCAGAGTCAAGCTGAAGGAAGCATCTTTCACAAGAGAAAAGTGAAAAATGTCACTGTTGTCGTACATGAAAATTAGGGCTTTCTGTTGGAAAGGTATTTCAGCCCAAAAACCATCTAGAAAAGTGTGCCCTCCCCTAAGGATCAATTTGGCACTCTCAGTGCACCTTTTCAGTGGCTAGATCTCCCAAAAAGTGAAACCCTAGTTTCACAAAGTACCAAAAAACCAGAAAACCAGAGTACCAGAAGTACAAGAAAACCAGAAGCACCAGTCCAGAAATCCGTAGATCAAGTTTGAGGGGGTAAAAGTTGGATTTTCAGAATTCTAACTACACCAGCATACTCGCCTCAACTCAGCGCATCAATTCCCTGGATCAGAATTTCAAAATTTGAAGTTTGAAAAATTAGGGTTTCCTCATAAAACCCTAAGTTGAAGTTGCAGTTGCAGTTTCAGAACTAGTTGCAGTTGCAGAATCAGTTGCATTTGAATCCGTAGAACCAGTTGCAATCACCCTTTAAGTTTTCTTAAGAGTTGGTAATGATTATCGTTGCTACCAGATGGAGCCACTACCTTCAAATGATATCAGAGGTATGTACTCACATATGTTTAAATGGTTAAAATTTAAAGAGTATTTGCAGGAGAAGGGATCTCTTTCCATAGATCCAGAAGGATCTCAAGATACAACACATTTAGAGGAATGATGCAACCCAGGTGTGATTATTCTGATATGCATCTATTTTTTAATGACATTATCTTGATCAGTGTTTCATGTTGAAGCTATGATCAAATTATTAGAAGGATTAAAAGTTGATCATAGAGCTTATCCTCTAACCTAACCTTCTGTCAAGATAGTGTATTGTCTCAGTACAGAAGACAGGTTTAAGAAAGCACTTGTCACTTGAGTGAAGGAGGCCTGGAAGAAAAACAAGCACTCATTCTTGAGGACAAGGCTCCAGGTTTGATTAATCAAGATTAATAGGATTCAAAGGTACACATGACAAGTTGATAACTATAGTTGAGATAGAAGTCGTCATAAAGTATTATACTTGTTAGCATGTGAGCATATAGAGGTAAATGCTTTTCCTGATACAACTAACACCTCCTCTAGGAGAAACATCATGTGTTAGTTCTAGGTTGCCATGGAAGAATGCTTGGTCACAACACTATGAGAGTGTTGACCTCATTTCGTATTGTATTCCTTACCTTTAATCTTTGCTTCAGATAAATTATAAGTGATAGCTCTAAAGGAGCTACTGTGATGATTGTTCATGCTATTGCTTTATATTATCAGAAGGATATTATTCTTTCTTGTTGTTTTGTTGACCTTGCTCCAGGTCACATGTAATAACCCTGAGGAATCTATAGTGAAGGTTGCAGAAGGCAACATGCTAAAGGAGAGACCATAAATGAAGCAATCATCATTGGAAAAGAAGAAGGTGGCTTGCATAAGCTAAAGGGTCACTCAGAATCTTCCATGACCCACGCCATTGAAGAATCCATGTGAACTTTTGCATAGAAGATTAGCTCACATCAACTACAAGGCACTACCATACATATGCAAAGTGGTCACAGGTTTACCAGAACTCAAAGGTGACCATGAAGGCATATGTAATGGATGTGCACAAGGGAAGAACATCAAGAACCCATTTCCAAAGAAAGACAACAAGGCAGAAGGAGTCCTAGAGCTCATTCATTCAGATGTGTGTGGCCCAATACTATCGTCCTCCATTAGTGGGAATTCAAAGCCTTGATAGAGAATCTTTTTGAGATAAAGATCAAGATACTCAGGTCAGATAATGGAGGAGAATACACCTGAAAATATTTCGTGAACTTCTGCAAATATGTTGGGATCAAGAGGGAACTCACTACTCCCTATAATCCCCAACAAAAAATTGTAGCTAAACAAAAGAAAAGAACCATACTGGAAGCTGTGAAGACTATGATCCATGATCAAGATATTCCTATGTGCTTATGAGCAGAAGCAGTAATGGAAAAAGTATATGTGTAGAACTGATTGTCCCATAGTGCACATGGGCTCAAGACACCGGAAGAGATGTTGACCGAAAAGAAGCCAAAGGTAGGCCATCTCAAAATATTTGGTTGTCCAGTGTTTATTCATATACCTAAAGAAAAGAGAAACAAGTTGGACCCTTCAGGAAAAAAGGGAATATTTGTGGGATACTGTGAGGTCTCCAAGGCCTTCAGAATCTATATACCAAGTCACCATCACATTAAGATCAGCAGGGATGTGACCTTTGATGAAGATGCAGTGCTCAAGAAATCTAAACTATGCCAGCTTGAAGAAGTATATGAAGAGGAACCCGTAATCCCCAGTAATGCAATGAGGGAGGTTCCCAGAGCTGCAGAACCAGTGAGGGAAGTCATAACTTCCCCTGATGAGGAACTTCTGGAAGACCATGATATAGTAGAAGTGAAAGAACCTCCTCAGATGATGACCCTCCATAAAAGAAATCCATCTTGGGCTAGAGATCTTATTCAATATGGAGAGAAGTACGGTGTTCCCCAAGGAACTACGAGACGGGTGAAAAGACCAAAGCCATTCTCCAGTTATATGGCTTTGATGTGTGATCTCCTAGAAGAGGATCCTACCTGCTTTGAAGAAGCCATTCAGAGGAAAGAATGGGCAGATGCCATGACAGAGGAATACCAATCCATAATGAAGAACGAAGTATGGGAAATAGTTCCCAGACCGAAGAATAAAGATGTGGTATCCTCCATATGGCTCTTCAAAATAAAACATGTTGATGATGGAAGTATTGAGAAGTATAAAGCAAGATTTGTCACTCGTGGCTTTTCCCAGAAGGAAGGCATTCACTATGAAGAGACATTCGCACCTATGGCCAGATACACTTCGATCAAAACCATCATAGCTCTTGCAGCTAAGATGAAGTGGAAGCTGCACCAGATGGATGTGAAGACAGCTTTCCTAAACAGTGTCATTGAAGAGGAACTGTATATAGAGAAACCTCAAGGATTTGGGGTCGAAGATAGGAAGTCTCATGTTTGCAAATTGAAGAAAGCCTTATATGGATTGAAGCAAGCTCCTAGAGCTTGGTATGGTCGTATAGACAGTTCTTGACGAGATTAGGCTTTACCAAGAGTAAATCAGACTCTAAACTCTACTTCAAGATCATGAACGATGAGCCAGTAATATTACTGCTATATGTGGATGACTTATTCTTAATTGGAGAAGAAAAGCTCATCAATGAATGTAAAAAGAGACTTGCCTTGGAATTTGAAATGAAATACCTTGGCCTAATGCATTATTTCTTAGGTCTTGAGGTATGGCAGAGTCCTAAGAAGATCTTCCTTAAACAAGGGAAGTACACGGTCAAAATCTTGAAGAGATTCAACATGTTGGAATGCAAGCCCATGAATACACCCATGGAAGCGAAGTTGAAGCTATTGGTTGATACTTCGTCAGAGTTGATTGATGCCACACTGTACAGACAGATTATTGGATCATTGATGTACCTGACGAACACCAGACCAGACATTTGTTTTTTCGTGAACACCTTGAGTCAGTTTCTGGTGGAACCTAGACGTGTTCACCTAGTAGCTGCAAAACATGTGATGAGGTACCTTAAAGGTACAATAGATTGTGGTCTCAGCTATGATGGAGATCATGATTTCACATTGAGTGGAGATACTGATGCAGATTGGGCAGGAAGTGTTTCTGATAGGAAAAGCACTTCAGGATGTTGTTTTAGTTTGGGATCAGCTATGATCTCGTGGCAGAGTAGGAAGCAATCTAGTATTTCTCTCAGCACAGTGGAAGCAAAATACATTGCTGCATGTTCTGCCAGTTGTGAAGCTATATGGCTTCGAAAGTTGCTAACCGGCCTATTTAAATTAGAGATGAGAGCAACCTTGATTCTATGTGACAACCAGAGCTGCATAAAGATGACAGAGAATCCTGTATTCCACGACAGGTCGAAGCACATAGAGATTCATTATCATTACATCTGTGACATAGTGTAGAGAGGATCCTTAAAGCTCCAGTACATTAGCATGGATGAACAAGTTGTTGACGTGTTGACCAAGCCACTATCTCGTATAAAGTTTGAGTATTTTCGAGATAATATTGGTATAGTCCGAAAGGACTCTCCTCGAAAGGGGGAGTAGATGTTGTGATGAGACATCTCTTGCTTTCGACCTGATGGTCGTGACGTAAAGCAAGATGATGTGATACGACTAGTATTGTGCTTCCAGATGGATAGCTATGATGTAAAGCTAGTCTAGTATCCTGCTTCCGACCTGATGGTTGTGACGTAAAGTAGGATGAGTACCTTTCTTCCGACCTGATGGTTGCGACGTAAAGCAAGATGATGTGTGACTAACTATGAATCCGGTTGTATAGCTACGACTTAAAGCAAATCTAGTACCCTGCTTCCGACCTAATGGTTGTGACGTAAAGCAGGATGTGTACCTTGTTTCCAACCTGATGGTTGTGATGTAAAGCAAGATGATATGATGAAACTAGGAATGAGCTTCCAGCTGGATAGCTATGACGTAAAGCCAGTCTAGTATCTTGCTTCTGACCTGATGGTTGTGACATAAAGCAGGACAAGTATCTTTCCTCTAGCTTGAGTGTTGTGACGTAAAGAAAGACGATGAGATGAGACTAGTACTGTGCTTCCAGCTTGATAGCTGTGACGTAAATCCAATCTAGTATCTTGCTTCTAGCTTGAGTGTCACGACGTAAAGCAAGACGATGAGATGAGACTAGTATTGTGCTTCCAGCTTGATAGTTGTGACATAAAGCCAGTCTAGTATCTTTCTTCCAGCCTAAGTGTTGTGACGTAAAGCAAGACATTGAGATGAGACTAGTATTGTGCTTCCATCTTGATAGTTGTGATGTAAAGCCAGTATAGTATCTTGCTTCCAGCCTAAGTGTTGTGACATAAAGCAAGACATTGAGATGAGACGAGTATTGAGCTTCCAGCTTGACAGCTGTGATGTAAAGCCAGTCTTGTATTATGATGAGCCAGCCTTGTGCTATGATGATGATGATGTATCAGTTTTTATACTAATACATATTGATGCAGATGATGATGGAATTCCTTTGAGAATGATGATGTTGTCGATGAACAAAACTTCTGATGATTTATAGATACGCCAGTCATTGTTCCAAGATGATATTGATGATGTTGTCCTCTCACCCACTTGATCCTATTGATGATGTTGTCCTATCTCTCTCGCATGATGTTGTTGAAGAATACCCTTCTTGTTAAGGGGGAGTGTTGAAATAATGTAACTGCAAAGAGTATTCTTATTATTATTTGATATATTATTCATTGGATCAATCCCCATTGTGGATTGATCATGTCGGCTATTGTAATAGGACCAAATCCCCTTTTGTGGATTGGTCAAATGATAATTATAATAGGAAGAATAAGAAGTCGGCCCCAACAGATATTGAAGGGGCCCCAAAATATATTAAAGATGGTTGTAACCACCCAGTTGGAGAAGTCGGCCTTGCCAGTGAAGAGACACTTCACATGTGCCAGTATAATATAAATAAGGAGGCTAGCGCCTCACTTAGACATACACTCACTTGCTCATTTCGTGAGACAAGTTTCGGATCTGCAGTTAGAAAAGAAAGAGAGAGAGTGGCGCATATCTGGGAGAGGACTTTCTGTATTAGTTTAAGAGATATCTTGGCATTGTATTGGCTATCTATATTAAGGAAGTTTTGCTAGGTTTTCTTCCCCTAGAGGGTTTCCCATGATAAATGTTGTGTCTCTTGTGATTTTGTATTTCTCGATGATCTTGTATTATGCTATTGTTATCTAATATGCAAAGAACTATAATAATGACTTAAATATTAACACTTCTTAAATCTATATAAGGAACCCACCCCCTCTCATTTTAACACCAACACTCACTCATCATCCTTCTATTTGTTGCATCTACCTTAGGTTGTCTCTCTTTGGTGATGGTGTGGCTCCTCTAGGGGATTCTTTGTTTCAGATCTGAGGTAATTACTTGGACATTTGTTGGCTAAGAGCTTCTTCTGTTTTGTTTGTTGGTGTATAGGTGTCATCTATCTCTTTTTCTTGCTGTGGTTTCCCCTTATGATGTCGGGAGTTGTCCCTCGCCTGGATATAAGTGTCGTGGGATGTCCCTTGACTGAGAAATGTGTCGCAACCCTTCCTTGTGGCTACCATTGAGTGTGGAGATATCGGTGGCATCTCCCCTACCTTGTTGTCCCTACTGTGGGTGTTTATTTACCTTGTTGTGGGTGTTTATTTTTTTTGGTGGCTTCCTCCTCTTCATTTTCTAGTGGCTTCCTCCTCTTCATTTGTTGGTCGCTTCCTCCTCTTCGTTTCTATAATCCCATTGGTTGATTGTTGAATGGTTTGTTGTCCCATTTCTTGAAGGGTTTGTTGTCCCATTTCTTGAAGGGCTTGTTGTCTCATTTCTTGAAGGGTGTGTTGTCCCATTAGTTGAAGGGTTTGTTGTCCCATTTCTTGAAGGGTTTGATGTCCCTTATTATGATAACTTCTCTAGGTTGAAGGTTGTTACTGTTGTTGGGTTTTACTGTATTAGTTTTGGAAAACAGTTAAGGTATTTTACTCTAGCATTGCTTGTGGTCCTTCCTTTGGAAAAAATGTCTACTAGTTCTTATGATAGAGATCTAAACCCTATAGGTTTGATCCATGAACCTTAAACTGATATTCTGATCATATTAAAGAGGAATACATCCACACATGTGATAGGTACATTCTTCATTGGCTAAGAGGTAAGCTAAGGTTTGTTTTCTGTACTCAGAAATTTTGCTTATGTTCAGAAATTAATTTTATATATGCAGATATGTGTGTGTCTTTCTTTAAATGTGTTGATCTAAATTTATACTAGTGAACAGAATTGAAAAAGTATTACTGTTTTTTCTATTTTTCCCTAAATATAACATGGTTTCAGAGCTTAGGGCGTGAAAAGAGCTCAAGAGTTGCAGACTTGAGCCTGCGTAGTTCCACTTCTTAGGTTTTGTTTTGCATATCAGTAATAAATCCATTTCATAATCTAATCTAGAATTCAACATGGCCTCATCTTCATTCAAAGCATAATATTGGCTTAAAGGGGCCTCCAACTTCAATACTTGGATGTCTAGGGTACTCAACATGCTAGAAGAGGGTGACTTGTGTTAGAGTTTAAGCTATTATTATATTTCTTTTCAATTTACTAGATAACCATAGCATAAATAGGATCACTGAGAGAAACACAATCACAAGAGACACATCATTTATCCTGGGAAACCCTCATGGGGGAGAAAACCTATAAAAAACTTCATTAATATAGATAGCCAAGAGAATAAACCAAACACTATAGAAACTCCTCTCCCAAGTAATGCACCTCTCTCTCTTCCTTCTTCTCCAACTGCAGCTCTAAACTTGCGCTCTAGATGATCGAAATGAGTGAGTGTGTAAATGAGGCACTGTCCTCATTTATTTATACAATCTGACAAGGGTTGAAAGGAAGTGTCTTTTCACTGACAATGATGACTTCTCTTTTTGGGTGGTTATAACCACTTTAATTTATTCTAGGGGCCAACTTCTGATTTTTCATATTACAATTAGGGTTTGACCAATCCGCAAAAAGATATTTGGTCATTTACAATGACCGACATGATAAATCCACAAAAGGGGATTGATCTTGATGAATAATACATCAATAATAAATATAATACTCTTTGCAATTACAATATTTCAACACTCCCCCTTAACAAGAAGGGTATTCTACAACAGCATCAGGCGAGAGAGAGGGAAACATCATCAACCGAATTTGGAACACTGACTGGTGTATCTATAAATCATCGGAATTTTTTCTCATCATCAATATCACAGCACAAAGGTTGGATCATCATCAACATCAGCACTAGGTTGAGAGTCTTCAACACGAATTTGGCATCACAGCATGAAGTTGGCTACACAATATCATCAACACAAAGCTGGCATCATAGTACGAGACTGGCAACACAACATCACTAGCACGAAGCTAGCATCACAGCATAAGGATGGAAACACATCATCATAGCACGAGGCTAGAAACACATCATCACAGCACGAGGTTAGCACACATCATCACAACACGAGGTTGGAACATCATCATCACATCACGAGGCTGGCACATCATCACAGCATGAGGCTGGAACATCATCAGCACAAGGCTGGAACATCATCATCATGAGGCTGGCATCATAGCACTAGGATGGAAACACAAAACTACTCCCCCTTTCAAAGGAGGTCCTTACATACTACACCGATCTTATCTCAAAAGTGCTCAAACTTTACACGAGATAGAGGCTTGTTCAACACATCAACAACCAGTTCATCCGTGCTAACATACTAGAGATTTATGGCTCCCCTCTGCACCATATCAAGGATGTAATGATATCGGATATCTATGTGTTTTGACTTGTCATGGAACATATGGTTCTCTTTCATCTTTATGCAGCTCTGGTTATCACATAGGATTATGGTTGCTTCCATCTCTAGATCGAATAGACCTGTCAACAACTTCTGAAGCCATATGGATTCATAGCTGGCAGAACATACAACAATGTATTTTATTTCTCTCATGCTAAGAGAAATGCTTGATTTCTTCCTACTCTGCCATGAGATCATGGCTAACCCTAGACTGGAAAAACATCTTGAAGTTCTCTTCCTGTCAGAGACACTTCCAACCCAATCTGAATCTGTATAACCACTCAGTCTAAACTCATGATCTTCATCATAACTGAGACCACAATCTAATGTACCCTTAAGGTACCTCATCACATGTTTTGCAACAACCAGGTGAACACATCTAGGTTCTACCAGAAACTGACTCAAGGTGTTCACAGCAAAACATATATCTGGACTAGTGTTCGTCAGATACATCAACGTTCCAATGATCTATTTGTATAGCGTAGCATCAATCAATTTTGACGAAGTATCAACCAGGAGATTCAACTTTGTTTCCATGGGTGTATTCATGGAATTGCACTCCAACATATCAAATCTCTTTAGTATTTCAACTGCATACTTCCCTTGGTTAAGGAAGATCCTCTCTGGGCTCTGCCAGACCTCAAGACCTAAGAAATAATGCATTAGACCAAGGTCTTTCATCTCAAATTCTACAATGAGCTTCTTCTTACATTTAGTGATGAAATTTTCTTCTACAATTAAGAATAAGTCATCCACATACATCAACAATATAACAAGCTCATCATTCATAACCTTGAAGTAAAGGTTAGAATCACCTTTACTCTTGGTAAAGCCCAAACTCGTCAAAAAATTGTCAATCCTTCCATAGCAAGATCTAGGAGCTTGCTTCAATCCGTACAGAGCCTTCTTCAACTTGCATACATGAGTCTTCAAGTTTCAAATTCAAAACCTTGAGTTTGTTCTATATACACTTCTTCTTTAATGACACCATTCAAGAAGGCAGTTTTCACATTGATCTGGTGTAACTTCCACTTTATCTTAGCTGCAAGGGCTATGATGGTTCTGATTGAAGTGTATATGGCTATAGGATAAAATGTCTCTTCATAATCAATGCCTTCCTTTTGATAAAAGCCATGAGAAAAAAACCTTACTTTATATTTCTCAATACTTTCATCAACAACATGTTTTATTGTGAAAATCCATTTGGAAGATACCACATCCTTGCTCTTTGGTCTAGGAAATATTTCCCATACATTATTCTTTATGATGGATTGGTATTCTTATGTCATGGCATCTTCCTATTATTTATTTTGAATGGCTTCTTCAAAGAAGGTGGGCTCCTTCTCTAACATATCACACATCAAAGCCATATAACTGGAGAATGGCTTAGGTTTCTTCACTTGTCTCATGGTTCCTTCAAGGACACCATACTTCTCTCCATATTGAATAATTTCCCTTGCCCAAGCTAGCTTTCTCTTGTGGGATATCATCATCTGGGGAGGTACTTGAGATTCTATTATGTCATGATATTCTAGAATCTCTTCATCGGGGGAATCTATGACTTCCCTCACTGGTTCTGCAACTCTAGGAGCTATGGGTTCCTCTTCATATACTTCTTCAAGCTGGCATCTTCTTGATTTCTTGAGTGTTTCATCTTCATCAAAGGTTACATCCCTATTGATCTCAATATGATGGTAACCTGGTATATAAACTTTGAAGGCCTTGGATACTTCACATTATCCAACAAATATTCCCTTCTTTCTTGAAGGGTCCAGCTTGGTTCTCTTATCTTTTGAAATATGTACAAATATTGGGCAGCCAAATATTTTAAGATAGCTTACTTCTGGCTTCTTTCCAGAGAACATCTCTTTAGGGGTCTTGAACCCAAGTGCACTATGGGGAAATTTGTTTTGTACATATATTGTTGTTTTTGTTGCTTCTGCCCATAATCACATTGGAAGATCTTGATCATGGATCATGGCCTTCACTGCTTCCATTATAGTTATGTTCTTTCTTTCTGCTACACCATTTTTTTGAGGATTGTAGGGAGTGATGAGCTCCCTCTTGATTCCGACATCTTTTCAAAATTCTACAAACTCTTTTGAGGTGTATTCTCCTCCATTATCTGACCTCAGTTTCTTGATCTTTCTTTCAAAAATATTCTCTATCAAGGCTTTGAATTCCTTGAATTTACTGAACACTTCATCTCTTGATTTCAAAAAGTAAACACAAGTTTTACGATAATAGTCATCAATAAAAGATATTCAGTATACATACCCACTATTGGAGGATGATGGAATTGGACCACACATGTTTGAGTGACTGAGCTCTATGACTCCTTATGTTTTATTGTCTCTCTTCGGAAAAGGGTTCTTGATGTTATTTCCTTGTGCAGACCCATTGCACACACCTTCATGGTCAACCTTTAGTTCTGGTAGACCTGTGACTACCTTTCTTACATAAGGTAATTCCTTGTAGTTGATGTAGGCTAATATTCTATCCAAAGTTCACATGGATTCCCAATGGAATGCATCATGGCTACTTCTGAGTGACCCTTTAGCTTATACAAGCCACCTTCTTCTTTTCCAATAACAATTTATTCTTCCATGGTTTTTCCTTTGGCCGACATAAGAACTTATCCATCTATGAAGGAAACTATGAAGAATTTGTTTTCTAAAGTTGAGATGGAGAGTAAGTTCTTTGTCAAACCTGGTACATATGGTACATCATTCATCTTCATTGGGGTCCCTAAATTAAGATTGTAATTTTATTCTCCTACTCCCTTGATAGGATATTGATAATCATCTCTAAGTGTAACTTTATGAGAAAAAATATTTTCTGAAAGGCACAAGAGAATGTCTCTTTGACCTATCATGTGCTTGGAAGAACCACTATCAATGAGCCAAGTGTCCTCACTATGTGATATTGATCCTGAGAGGGAAGAGATTAAGACATAGTCTCCAATTCATTATTTTATCATCTTTGTGGGTGGCTCTTCATCTTCAACGACATGGGCAGAGTGCCTCTTGTTTTTCCTCTTGTATTCTTCTCATCTAGCTGGACAATGTTTCGCAATATGTCCCATCTTGTCACAATGGTAACATTGGTAGGATGAGAAATATTTTTCTCTTCTTTATCCTTTTTGAAACTTCTGGAATCTCCTTGGTTGAGATTCTTTATGTATGAATTTGTTTTGGGGGTGAGACTCCTTATGTGTTTCTTTTTGGAAGTAAGACTTATTTCTTCCTCCTTTAGTGTGAGTGGCTAGGGATTGATCTTCATCTCTTGATAGAAAAGCTTCTCGGTTAGCTACTCTTGATTCTTCTTGAATACATTCTTCCCAAAGACTATCAAATTGTAGTTTCTCCTTTCTAGCACAAATAGTTTGGATGAATGCATCCCAAGGTCTTGTGAGACCATTAAGGGCCTTAATTATGAGTTCGTCTCCGTCTATAGTATCTCCAATTTCTTCTAGTTATTCTTTGAATTGTGATATTCTGGAGAAATATTCCTGGATTGTTTCTCCTTTCTGCATCCTTGTATTCTTGAGTTGAGTTCTTGGATTCATCTTCTAATTTATGTTATTTCCTTCATATAATATGGTTAGGGCATCAAACATTTATTTTGGAGTCTTCTTTGAAGACACTTGAGGAATCAAGTGATATTTGATAGAATCTGTAATGATTCTTTTGGTCCTAATTGTGTCCTTTTGGTGTTTTGCTTTAGCTGCAGCATCGGTGGGTTCTGGTACATCTTCTTTAATGAATATTGCTAGGCCATTATTTTCAAGAATTATTCCAATATTATACTTCCAGGCACAGAATTTTTCCACACCTTCTAGCTTGTCAACAATCTTAGCGCTTGCAGAAATCTTTTACTTGAAGCTTGGAAAATGACCAAAAAATGAAAATGCTCATAATTGAATTTTGAACTTACCAGGAGGTGCGCTTGGCTGAGGCAAGTATCTTAGTGTGGTTAGATTTCAGAAAATCCAAATTTTTCCCCTTCAAACTTGACTAGCGGATTTCTGGACTGGTGCTTCTGGTTTTTCGGTACTTATGGTTTCCTGGTACTTTTGGTTTTCTGGTACTTCTGGTACTAGTGAAAACTAGGGTTTCACTTTCCGGGAGTTCTATCCACTTAAAAGGTGCGCTAAAGGTGCCAAAGAGTTCTTTGGGCTAGGGTGCACTTTTCTAGATGACTTTTGGGTTGAAATTCCTCTTCAATAAAAAACCCTAATTTCCTTGTACGACAACAGTGATGTTTTTCTTTTTCTTGTGAAAGATGATCTCTTCAACTCAGCTATGATACCATGTTAGAGTTTAATATATTATTAGGTTTCTTTTCAATTTACTAGATAACAATAGCATAGATAGGATCACTGAGAGAAACACAATCACAAGAGACACATCATTTATCCTAGGAAACCCTCATGGGGGAGAAAACCAGCGAAAACTTCCTTAATATAGATATCCAATACAATGCCAAGAGAATAAACCAAACAATACAGAAATTACTCTCCCAAGTAATGTGCCTCTCTCTCTTCCTTCTTCTCCAACTGCAGCTCCAAACATGCGCTCTGGATGATCAAAATGAGTGAGTGTGTAAATGAGGCACTGGCCTCCTTTATTTATACAATCTGGTAGATGTTGAAAGGAAGTGTATTTTCACTGGCAGGGCCAACTTCTCTTTATGGGTGGTTAGAACCACTTTAATTTATTCAGGGGGCTGACTTCTCAATTTTCATATTACAATTAGGGTTTGACCAATCCGCAAAAGTGGATTTGGTCATTTACAATGCCTGACATGATCATTCCACAAAAGGGGATTGGTCTTAATGAATAATACATCAATAATAAATAGAATACTCTTTGCAGTTACAATATTTTAACAACTTGGATGAGTTGGTTACTAGGGTAATAGAAGAACCCACTTCAAATGCAGGCAGGAAATCATATAAGAAGAGACGGGACAAAGCTAAAAGAATCATATTTGACTCAGTTAAGGACATCATGATGCCCCTCATTGGTCATCTAAGGACTGCCAAAGAATTCTTTGATTCCCTAGAAAATCTTTATGAAAAGAAGGCTCCAACTCATAAGAGAATATTGAAGAAACAATTGTGTACATTAAATATGGCAAAGGATGATACCATCGTTGTTTTCTTTTCCAATATTTCTCAAACCAGATATCATCTCACAGCAATAGGAGTTGTTGTGGATGATGATGACCTTGTACAAACTGCAGTTGATGGACTCCCTTAGTCATGGGAAATATTTCTCTCTTTAGTCAATAGAAGAGAAGCTCAACCTAACCTTGAAATATTATGTCATGATTGCTTAGAAGAAGAGGTAAGATTCAAAAGTAGAAATGAGCACTCAACTGTAAGAGACCATGCCCTTTCAGTTAAATCCAAGAGATGGAAGAAGTTTCCCTAGAACAAAGGAAAAGGTAAGAAACCACAAGGTAAGTTATCTTAATTTCATTCTCATATATCTAACTAAGATTCTTTAACTGTAAAAGGCTAGTACATTATACAAAATATTGCAAGAACCCTCCCTCACCGCAGATAAGAAAAGGTAGGTTCCATGCCTCAGTTTCCACTAAAGAAGAAGAGCTTCAAAAGGACCCTCAAAGGATAAGAACTAGGGCTGCCACCAAAGAACAAGAAAAACACCGAGAATATTATCTCATCTCATCCCTCTCTGGCACTATAACCAAGTCGAAGGATGTTTGGTTAATGGACAATAGGGCCTCCAAACATATGACAGGATTCAAATAAAATCTTGTAAACTACCAAAATAAGAAGTTCAATGTAAATGTAGAACTGGGTGATTATGGAACCTATGACATCAAAGGGTTTGTATCATCATCATTTCAGCTTCAATCAGGTAATGTATTTCATATTGATGAAATTATTTATGTTCTTGGATTAAAGAAAAATCTCATCTCAGTTGTAGTGTTAGAAAGAAAAGGGTAATCAATAGCTTTCACCAAAGGGAAGGCTCTCATGTGGCCCTCAAATGGGGATTTGAGCTCTGCCATGACTATCAAAACTCGTGAGAGTGGACTTTACAAAATCATTGGTCAATTTTTTCAAGCGTTAGCTCATGAGACGATAAAACCCTGCGAGATCTGGCACAGAAGGCTTAGACATATCAACTACAACGCACTCCCAGGTTTCCAAAAGATGGTGATAGGTATGCCAGTGTTTTCATTTGAGAAA
Organism: Picea engelmannii; assembly: GCA_009831015.1. Taxonomy (NCBI): domain Eukaryota; kingdom Viridiplantae; phylum Streptophyta; class Pinopsida; order Pinales; family Pinaceae; genus Picea; species Picea engelmannii. The sequence continues at coordinate 582,190 of ML781019.1, read as the reverse complement.
GATAGTGTTTGTAGAGGTTGTTCTCTCAGTAAGAATACAAAGAAATTTTATCCTCACAACAATAGAAAAACTAATGGCATTTTAGATCTTATTCATTATGATCTTTATGGACCTATGACTGCTTCGTCTATGAATGGTTGTATTTACTATATCATTTTTATTGATCATTGTTCTCGTAAAACTTGGATTTATTTTTTGAAGATTAAAGATGAATCCTTCAGCAAATTTCAAGATTTTAAAAATCTTGTCGAGAATTAGACAGGTAGACACATCTGTGTTTTCATAATAGACAATGGAAAATAATTTGACTCCTACAAATATGATGAACTATGTCGAGCTTCGAGGATTAAGAGGGATTTTATTGTGCCTTATACTCCCCAGAAGAATGGGGTTGCAGAAAGAAAGAATAGAAATATCTATGAGGCATCCAGATCCATGATGCATGATTAGAATCTACACTTTATCTCTTTGGGCCGAAACTACAAGCACTGCAGTCTACATTCAGAACAGGTGTCCTCATAAAGCCCTTGAAGAGAAAACTCTAGAAGAAGTCTTCACCGGTATAAAACCCTCAGTTGATCATTTGAGAATCTTTGGTAGTATATTCTACATTCATATTCCAAAAGAAAAGAGGACTAAGTTAGATCCCTCCAGAAAGAAAGGAACTTTTGTGGGATACAGTGAAACCTCAAAGACATACATAATTTATGTACCAGGTCAAAAGTTCATTGAGGTCAGCAGAGACATGATTTTTCATGAAGAAGAAATTTTTTGTCATTCTAGAGAACTTCCATATGATACAAAGGAGTTGGAAGCTTCATCTCTTGAACCTTTAGATACACCTCTTCCAGATGGGTAGAGGGAGGAAACCATATATCCTTCAGTGGATCCCTCAAGGGATCCTATCGAGTTTCCCTTAGAGAAACATCATGTTAAAAGGAATCTAGCTTGGTGCCGGGAAATTCTAAAGCAAGAGCATGCAGCACCTAAAGGAACCTTCAGAGAAAACAAGAAATCCTTGTATTGATAGAAGCAATCTCTGAGAGCTTGGTATGGAAGAATTGATAGTTTTCTACAAATTCTTGGGTTCACCAAGAGTATAGAATATCCCAATATTTATATAAATATTGTACAGAATCATATTGTTATATTAGTATTATATGTGGATGATGTGTTCCTTACAGGAGAGGTAAATTTGATATCTCAGACTAAGAGGGAGATTTCAGCAGAATTTGAAATGAAAGACTTGGGTCTTATGCATTATTTTATGGGATTAGAGGTGTGGCAGAAACCAGGTTCAGATCTGAAAGACCCCTCCATATATCATCAGATCATTGGGTCCTTGATGTATCTTGTACATACCAAACCAAAAATTTGTTATGGAGTGAATGCCCTCAACCAGTTCATGTGTCAACCAAAGCTTATTTATATGGTTGATGTTAAACATATTCTCAGATATGTTTGGGGGAATATAGCCTATGGTCTTAGATACACTTCCAGTGGAGGTGTAATGCTTCATGGATATACAGATTCAGATTGGGTGGGTAGTACAGTTGACCAGAAGAGTTCTTATGGATATTGTTTCAGTTTGGGTTCAGTTATGATCTCCTGGTCCAGCAAGAAACATGGATCCATAGCCCAGATAACTACAGAATAAAAATACATTGTTACAAGTGTTGCTAGCAGAGAAGTAGTGCGGCTCAGAAAGCTACTTTCAGATTTGTTCAGTTTTGAGATGGAACCCACAGTCGTCCACTGTGATAACCAAAGTTGCATAAATCTCTCTGAGAATCCAGTGTTTCATGACAGATCGAAACACATTGAGATGAGATACCAATATGTTTTGTACATGGTATAGAATAACATTCTCAGTATTCAGTAAGTTTTGACGGAAGAACAAACCGCGGATATTTTGACCAAGCCATTGTCCTTGAAAAAGTTTGTGTACTTTCGAGACAAGCTTTGTTTTGTTGAGAATGCCTCTCTTGCTAAGAGGGAGTGTTGAAATTAGTGTAGCTTCAATATCCATTCTTCGAGAGGATGTCATAAGACCCTAGCTGAGGACTAGAGCCCCCAATGCACTCCTGGGGTTTCTTGGTTTGGGACCAAGCAGTGAGAGCCATGGAAAAATACCCTAGTGAGGGCCCCTAGTACATGACTGGGTTTCTTGGTCTAGGACCAAGTAGTAAGTCCCTAGATGTGTTCTAGGGCCCATGGATGTGTTCCAGGGAATCCTTACCCGGTGCTTGGATTGATCCTTGGATGTGTTCCTTGATGGTTGATGTAAGTCCCTAGATGTGTTCTAGGGCCCCTGGATGTGTTCCAGGGAACCCTTGCTTAATGCATGGGTTGATCCTTGGTATTGTACCTTGGTGGATAAGACCCTAGATGTGTTCTATGGCCCCCAGATTTGTTCTGGGGAAACCTAGTCTTGGACCAGGTAGATCTTGGTGAAATACCAAGATATAATGATGTGTGATCCTCTTCCTCTCTCTTGGGATGGTCCATGAGACCTAGGAGTAAGCTAAGAAGATGGACATGACCACATTGTTGATGTGTCCTCTTATGTAGTGATGATAAAAGTTTATAAGCCATTATGAGACTTATGTGGACATGTTTTTCCATTGAGAACCCCCTTGAATTTGTCTTAAAGTTCCCCTTGCTTGTTATCTCATTTTCCTTCTTGTTTTATGTGGTGTTGGGTTTTTATAATTACTTTGACTTATTTTACATTTAAATAATATTTATATTAATTAAATTTTCATTATTAAATTATTTTATTTTATCCCTACTCTTCTTCCTAAATCTATATAAGGAACCCTCCCCCTCTCATTTTAACACCAACACTCATTCCTCATCCTTATATTTGTTGCGACTACCTCAGGTTGTCTCTCTTTGGTGATGGTGTGGCTCCTCTAGGGGATTCTCTGTTTCAGATCTGAGGTAATTACTTGGACATTTAATGGTTGAGAGATTCTTTTGTTTTTTTTCTAGTGTAGAGGTGTCGGATCTTTCTTTTTCTTGTTGTGGTTTCCCCTTAGGTTGTCGCGAGTTGTCCCTTTCCTAGATATAAGTGTCACAGGTTGTCCCTTGACTGAGAAAAGGTGGCATGTCCCTTCCTTGTGGTTGTCTCTGAGTGTGGAGGGACCAGTGGCATCTCCCCTACCTTGATATCCCTATTGTGGGTGTTTATATTTTGTTGGTGGCTTCCTCCTCTTCTTTGTTGTCCCATTGGTTGATTGTTGAAGGGTTTGTTTTCCTATTGGTTGAAGGGTTTTTTGTCCCATTTCTTAAAGGGTTTGTTGTCTCATTTCTTGAAGGGTGTGTTGTCCCATTGATTGAAGGGTTTGTTGTCCCATTTCTTGAAGGGTTTTCTATCCCTTATTTTGGTACCTTCTCTAGATTGAAGGTTGTTATTGTTGTTGGTTTTTATCGTCTTAGTTTTGGACAGCAGTTATTTGTTTTACTCCAGCATCGCTTGTGGTCCTCCCTTTGGAAAAATCGTCTACCAGAGATCAAAACCCTAGAGGTTTGATCCATGAACCTTAAACTGATTTTCTAAGCATATTAAAGAGGACTACATCCACAAATGTGATAGGTACATTCTTCATTGGCTAAGAGGTAAGCTAAGGTTTGTTTTCTGTACACAGAAATTTTGTTTATGTTCAGAATTTAATTTTATATATTTTGTTTAAATGTGTTGATCTAAATTTATACTAGTGAACAGAATTGAAAAAGTATTATTGTTTTCTCTATTTTTCCCTAAATCTAACATGCTATAAGTGCACCTTATCCAATATTTAATGGATATCAAGGAGACTAGACTTGTAGCTAGTGATGTGAAAGGTTTGATCAAGCCCTTGTCACTATGCATATCATTACTCTTGTGGAATAAAGGAAAGCAACATAAGCCACCTCAAAAGAAGTCAAGGAATTCAAGAAAGAACGACGAGGAGTTAATCTCTATCTCAACTTTCTCAGGAGGACCAAAAGCAAGATTGAGCATGATTGTAGACTAAGGTAAGTTTTGTACTACTTTCCTTAATTGATTTCATCATTACTCTATAGTAGTTTTATTTTGATAATGAAGGGTATTATCCCTGGTATGGGAGAACTCGTGACTTGGACCATTATCCCTGGTATGGGAGTCTAATTTTTTCTTGGTTGGTTATTATCCTAGTACATGAGGCCATTTTGGTTTTTATCCCTATGGGAGGCCATCTTGGTTATTATCCTAGTACGGGAGGCCATATTTCTTATTTCATTATTGAAGGGCCATGATCCCTAGTATGGGAGTCCAATTTTTATTGGTTGGTTAATATCCTAGTACAGGAGGCCATTTTGGTTGTTATCCCTATAGGAGGCCATCTTGGTTATTATCCTAATACAGGAGGCCAAATTCCTTGCTTAGTAAAGTACTGTAGAGGTAGTAGAGGACCTAAGAAGACATGGGATGTCTCCAGGATAGCAACACGAGAAAAGGATGATGTCACAATTTCCTCCATGACAAATGTTTATCCTTCCGACTTCAGAGGGATTCAAACTATTTGAGAATAAAGAAGAGACAGTACCTTCTCCGCCTTCATCAGTTCAGAGGGAGACAGTTACAGATCCAGTTGATCCTGTAGCTTCAGTTAATGTTCCCAGAGACATTGCAATAGGCTAGAAGAGTCTTACATGGGCTCAACAGACTCTGCAGGAGGCAGAGGGACATGCAGCTCCTCGTGGTACATTACGAGAGAGAAAGAGACCACAGATATTTTTGAGCAATGTTTCACCTATGATCCACATCATTGATATTGAGCCTTATTGTCATCGAGAAGCGGTAGGGAAGCAGGTTTGGAAAGATTCCATGACCGGAGAGTATCAATTCATCATGAAGAATGATGTGTGGGATATTGTTCCGAGACCAGAAGGGAAGTCTGTAGTGATTTCCAAGAGGATCTATAAGATCAAACACACAATTGATGGAAGTGTTGAGAAGTACAAAGAGAGATTTGTGGCTAGAGTATTATCTCAAGTGGAGGGAATAGATTATGAGGAGATAGTTACTCTTGTTTCCCTATAAAATTCCATCTGTATGATTATTTTGTTAAGCCCTAATATTGGCTCATTACCCCTTAATTGGGGCATATTATATTAGTAATGTTATTTTATTTATGTCGGCTTTAGGCCATTAGTTGTAATTATACCTCCTAGTCTCCTATATATACCAAGGAGACATT